>JZKD02S1642387.1:65347-78733 GCA_000966675.3 Picea glauca
TCCCAACTAAAGTTAGTTGAGTCTTTAGTTAGCTTAACTAATAACTTGGTTCAACTACTTCAACCAATCATAATTTGTTAAAATCAGAAGTAAGGGGAGAAACAAAGGAAATGGAAGCACAAAGCATGCTAAGATTTGCTCTTTGAGTTGATGTTGAGGTAGTTCAGTTTTCATTCATTCATATATTCATCATAGCCTAATTCTCTTTTGTGATAGAGGGTCTTATTGTAGACAACAATATTCAGGGCTGAATCAAATCATTCAAACACTTGTTCTTCAGAGGTGTTGATCTATCTTTGATAGTCTGTGTAGGCTTGTTTGTTTGTGAATTAATTTTCATGATTGATAAAGGCTATTGTGCAGAGTTGAGTGGGCAACAATATGTGGCAAGCTGATCCAACTTTTAGAGTTCAGTTTTGGTTTTCTGTCAGAGGTCCTTTTGTATGTTCTATTGGGGATTTCTAAGTTTGACTTTGGTCCAAGATTTCTGTGTGAAGTTTTGTAAAGACAATGACTCTTTGGTGAATTGGAATGAAATAAATGATTGCTTTATGTCTCATATATCTTGAGTATCATCTTGGTGTCTTTAATTATGTTCTTACATATATTTCAGCAACTGATATGTTCAGAAAAATACATAAAAAGTGAATTTCTAGCAAGCTTTTTGTTGATAAAAAACTAACCTAAGCACTTGTAATTAATACTTGTGATTTATGATATATATTTTTTGTTGGCTATAAACATAGGGTGATATTCCTGTCTACTTTAATTTAGCCAAGTAAAGTCTGAAAATGCTTGAGTAAGATCTATTCATATCTTTTCCTCAACATTACTCATACTAATTCACCCCCTCCTCTTAGTATTCCAACACCCGATGATGCTTTCCAAGAAAACATACTTTACAGACTCCATCATGAAGGAAAAATTTAGGTAAACCAACAACCATATTCTGAGTTACCATCGATTCTCAGGACTCCCCCTCTGGCACAAACTCCAAGATCATGTGCACCCGATCTGTATTGTGCATCTCTTTCCATGCCCAACCTTCCTCATCTCGATTCATGTGTTAGTTTAAATAGGCACAAAAACAAACTCAAATAAAAAATACGTCATTTGCATAACTAAATGCGCCCTATGGCTCATTGGTTAGGGAGTTGGAATATTAAGTGGGAGGTTGTGGGTTCAAATCCCACAAACCTCTCCCTTTGACACACAAATAAATTTGATTGTGATTTAGTATGAGTTGGCCTGAATTGGTGCCATATCACCCGTACCAATTGTAAGGATTGCCACACGACAGTTCCAGACCAGTCTAACTAGATGCCAAATCAGTTGAAATTAGGGGACACTTGAAAGCCTCTCATGCTACCACGTCAACATGACATAACCCTATTCCATGTCAATTGTATGGATGTCTATGTGGAATCTTGTGGGCCTACCACATGGCACCTATTTTTTGCCATTTTTCTTGTTTTTCTGAAACTTCAGAGTGTGATATCTTCCTCATACAACATTCGTTTGAGGAGATTCAAGCATCGTTGGAAAGATCTTGATGATCCCTATGCAACGGTGCCATTTTTTTATTATCATTTGATACTATTTATTTTTTGGTAATCACAGATCCTTCTGGATCACAGATTCTTCTGGATCACATGTGGACAAGAAACATCACCCGGACTAGCAATATTGAGAGAAAAATCATCAACAACATAAATCTTCCCCTCCAAAAATTCATCTAAGGAGTTGAAAAATGAAACTTCCTTAGCCATATGATAAGTGCACACAAAGTCGACTACCCATTTGTTTTGCATAGAATGAGACAACAAGGCTTGAGAAGTTTTGACTTGGAAGGTGAAATTAGCAACGATCGATGAACAATGGACATGTCTCCTTGAAGGCATTTAACCTTCTCCTCTAACTCATACTTGCTTCTTGTAAAAGACCTTCTCCACATGTACAATCTTTCCATAGTACTGACATGTCTCCTTCTTTCAAATTTGACAGGGTGTATCTGTCTACATTTTAGGTTTCTGGTTGAGGCATCAAGGCCTATATATATGGGTATCAAGTTGTCATCTTTCCTTGTGATTCGACTTACCCTTTCCCTTGAGCAAGTGGGATTGATTCTTACCACTAAGCTTGCCTTCATCAAGCAATCTGTGTTGATCAATGATCAATAGGCCACATAAGGCTTCAAACATGTAATCCTTACCATATTCGTTGCATGCCTGCTAGTTGGTGCAAAAAGTCAAAACAAACATGTTGACTGGTAATCTCAAATTCATCAGGACCAACTCAATGAGTTGTCCATATTTCTTCTAATAATTCTTTCCACATTCTCCCAATTTCAACTATAGTTCATTCACACACACCAAATAGTCCTCTATTATGTTGAAAGAATTATGATAAAGAAATATAATATTTTTCTCCAATTCCATGACATGGATTTCATTGAATTTGTCAAACTACAACTTCATCTTCTTCCATACTTGATGAGGGCATTCAATTCCTTTGTGGTGAAAATGATTGGAAGAGTAACTAGCTCGAGGAGTATCTAGGACTCATATTACTAGGACAACTACTAGGAAATATAAACCCTAATTGTAAGATGATGACTCAAATAGGTGCTATTTTCAAGGGCGACTCGACTGACGTTGACATTTTGAGAATAGATCAATGGTGAAAAACCACCACTCTTTTTTATTTTTTTTACGTCTCCTTCATGGTTTAATGGGCACAAAAGAGAGATAAAAGAATGCTTGATAGTGTCTTTTTCGTTAGTTTTAACGAGCCCGAAAAAATATTTAAAAGTATACTTATGATGGTGTCTTTTTTGTGTCTTTTAACGAGTCTGAAAAAGAGATAAAAGTATACTCAATATGTGTCTTTTTCATGTCCTTTTACGATTTTGAGAAACATATAAAGTGTACTCGTCTTGAGAGAATGAGTGGATCAACAACATGATCCTATGTTCCAAGCACATGGAACCAACCTAAGAAAAATGAATGAAAATGGTACTGGAAAGTGAGATACACTCTTATCAATTGTTATCTCCATGTGTAGATGGATGCAAAACAAAGGCCAAATAATTGAAGAGGTGGATGGTTAAAGGCTACTACAATAGTTGTAAGTGGGATTTGGGTAAACAATAGTGCAACAATAGCAAGTATGACACAAGAAACAAATGCATATCCAACCATTAATCAACATAACAATTTCGGGAATCCCCAAGGGATGTGGCCAAAATACAGATGAAGAGAGGAGAATGAGGCTCAACATCAAGTCATGGAGGGACTACAAGAGGGTTCCCAGGCCTACAGTGAAACATGTCATGGGAACCAAATGTAAATATAGGTGCTAAATAGGGTTCCCATGGGGGATAGGCACTACCAAACAAGTTACAATGTGAAAAAAATGGAGTGGATGATGTCATAACCTGATAGGATTGAAACTAAGGAATTGTGATGAAAAAATGGATGGTGAATAATGAAAATCATGGATGTAGGGAAAAACGTATCACTATATTCCAATTTTAATAACATGTACCTCAATTTCAATGGAAGTTGTCATTTTTGTAAAAAAAAGTTTCCATAATTCTATCAAACATGTAAACTAGATTCCAAGATTAAAATGTGTAGTGAAATCTCAAAAAGAAAATATTTTTGGATATGATACATGCAAAAAAAAAATTACTCACACCACTCACCTATGTACAAGCGTTTACGCATCCTGATGCTTTATGAAAATTAGAGCCCATTACTAGGCTTAGGCCAAGAATATTGATCATCATCGATCAACTCATGATCAATTGGAAACATCATATGGCTCTCCATGTTGGGGCCATGCCACATAGTAACAAGTTTCTTCAATCAAAGACACTCCTCTAAGTAGTTTCATGAGCTATGGAGGCTCCTTGATGATGTTCATCAAGACATAAAAAAGGTATGAAACTCAAGTATTCGAGGGAAGGGAAAGCATAGAACTCAGTGTCAAGTTCCAAAATACATAACCGACGCGGAAATGGGTCAATACTAGGAGGTCTATTAGATGTCACAATGAATTACCTCAATCCCAGATACTCATCATGCTAACTCTTATTGGTTCCAAATCAGGAAGAAATGATCGATGCATCACCTCATCCTTGGGATCATCTATGGAGGCCATGAAATCTAGGATGGCCTTATCCAAAGCCAATTTAGTATATAGGAGATCATGTGAATGCAGAGAGTCAACAACCTATATGGGAGGAGTAGGTTGATAAAACTCCATATGAGGATGGATTTGTTGACCAGGATTAGCTGATGTTGACGAGATCATTGAGGAAGAAATATCAACCGATGTAGTGACATGTGAGATCTGTAATATTCATCATCCTCGAGGTGAGGTACCACGCAAGGATCGAAAGACTTTAGGGATCCAATGGTAAATGAATAAATAATATTGATAGGAGAAACATTCATGGAAGGAGATGGTAGGGAAAGAGGGAATGTTCCCATAAGTGAAGAGTCTTTAAATGTCCTTGCACCCACACTGATATAAGATTGTTGGGTATCACCGAAAAAGGGTACATTAGACCCTGCATTGGATCCAAGGTCTGGGGTACAAAATGCAATTTGATCTATCGTCATTATTTTCTCTTGATGAGGGAAGTGTAAGACCCTAAATACTGATTAGACGACTGCAATAATCTTGTAGAACCAAGTGCACATGAGTAACAAGTTGTACTTAAGAGGCGCATCGATGATATCCATATAAACAAAGATAGTCTTACCTCCTAAATTGATGGGTAAGGCAGTGACTATCCCATGGGGTTGGAACATAAGTCCATCTAATTATTTCAATAGTGTTGAAGAAGTTTCGAGCTTAGGAGAGCCAAGGTCCTTCAAACAAGACATAGACATGAAACAAGTTGAGTCTCCTTCATCAATCAGAGTGCAGAGGATATCCCCCCCCATCGATATCACTTTGATCTCGAAAGTGATTTGATGGGAAATATTATGATGAACCTGATCATAATCAAATGTTATCAAACTTGATTCCGATCAACCATGCCTATGGAAAACATCAAGGATTTCCACTACGTTGGGAAACTTTGGAGAAATTCGAGTGCGAACATGGCACATGGTGCATGTGCCAAGTATTCCACAATATTTTAGTTGTGGGTGGTCTGTATATTTATAGTGTGTGTGATGTGTGTCGTTCGTTGAAGAAAACCCTTCAGGGGGTGAAGTAGTGTTTCAAAGGATGGCTTATCAATATGAAGAGGGCCACCAAGATGAGAAGAAGATATTTAGTCATGAACAATAGGAGTCGGCTCATAATGGTCATAGTTCTTGGATCGAGTCTGCAAGTTGACCATCTGGTCACACATGAAAACTATGGAATTCAAGGAAGACCCCTCATGTTGAGGGGTATGTACCATGCCCCCTTGCGGGGGGGAGGGGCAGGGAGATTTGTTGCAACCATGTGTTGAGGTTGAGGGTGAAAATGATGAGTTAGGAAATGGAGTCATTGGGAACCCCTTTGTTGATCCAAATACTAATGGATCTCATCCTTCATGGGAAACTGATGATTAGGGTGGTCCTCCCCAGAAATCGTGTAGAGGAACTAGCTCTTATTTTTCTCTTTCGTGCCCACCGCTTGATTTTTTGGGTGGGAGTGGTCCCTTCTTCAGTGCTGAATTTCTATTTTTATTCCTCTTCTTCTTTTCTCTGGGTTGCTGAGAATTCTTTGGTTGTGTGGATTGCACCAAATTCACCTTGAAGGTATGAGTAGGGACCATTGTAGTTTGAGCATTAGAGACAAAATCTTACAAGTGTGATGATATAGACATGTGACCCATATAGTTAACTAACTATCCCACATAGGCATGGTAAACAAAACCTACCACACCATTGACATGGGGTCCCGGGTTTGGATTTTTAGGATTTGTTAATGGCCCGAGAGCATGCAGGATAATATCATAAAGAGTGCTCAATTAAGAGTGAATCAAATCCAGGTGTTGGGAACACATGATGGCTTGCTCCATGATATCCACTGCAAGCATAGCTATGTCCTTGGAAATGGGTGGTAAGAGGGACTTTGTAAACCACTCCATTAGGAGTTTGTATAAAATCTAGGTCTTGATCATCCTATGTCTTCGCTTCCAGTCATGTATATGATCAGAAATGTGAGTGGTGGTATTGTGTTGTAGAGATGTCAAGAGATTTGTCCCAATCTTATACCATATGGGAAATTGGTAATGTGTTAGAAACGCCATTGCCAAGTCGTTAAAATTTTTAAAGGAAGTGCCTTCTAAGTCAATGTACCATTTTGTGGCATTCCGATCAGGGATATTTGGAAAATACACAATCTCACACTATCATTCACCAAAAATTTAGATGAACACCATAAATGATATGTCATGATGTGCATGGAGGGGTTTTCTCATGGATTTTCATCGAATTTAGGTATGTTTGATGGTAGCTTCACATTCATGACCGACCGTGAAGTCTTATGGGCAATAGGGTTGTTTTTCAAATGTGACAAATAAGGAAAGTATAACGTTGCAAGGAAAGGAAACAATGTATGAGAAAATGAATATTGGGAGGAAGATGATGTTCCTAAAGTCCTAGATGAACCTTGTGGTCCCCCTATGTTTGTGTTTCCAAAGGGATGTGGTGTTCCAGAAGAGTAAATTCCCCCAAGGATGGTGGCACTTCTAGGAGAATGGCTGCTCCCAGGACTAGATGTGCCCCTGAGGGGTAGGTGTGATCCCCAAAGGAAACATGTTCTCAAAAATAGTCCTAGGGAAGAATCCCCCAGGACTAGAGGTATGAATAAAGGGAAAGCCTCCACATTGCAGAAATTCCCCCCCAAGGGATGTGCTATCGCATATAAAATTGAACCCTCTAGACATGTTACTTCCCCCATACCCACAAAGGACAGTGTCGAAGCCACTAGGAATGTTCCATCCAAAAGGTAAATCAACACCTGACAATGTTGGGATGCTCATAGGAATGGTGGAGGTAGAAGGAATTCCACCCCCCATGCTCATACCAAGGCTTGACCCCCCATCGAAAGAATATTTGACTAATGGAATCATAACTGATGGGATGGGATTAGGAATGCTAGGTAGACTAATGGATGGAAAAGAGGACACAATCAATATCTTATAGATAGAGGGACATGTAGAAAACTGCATGGAAAGTGTAGGTTCGATGTTGCTCAAGGATGGTAATGTGGACATAACATGGATTCCCCTAGTCCCACTCGCATATGGGATTGATGGCTCATTCACACTAGATGAAACACTTGGTCCTAACATGCTATAAGGATCAATGGACAAAGAAAAATGTCCATTAAAAATATCCCTTACCTGAATAAGTACATGTGCTTCAGGATTGGTCAAAGGAGTGTTAAAGTTTGGTGAAGGAATTTTGTCGAACACTTCTACTTCAACTAGACCAGTCTCAAACCAAATATGGGATTATTCAAATTTTCATTCTCCTATCTCACATCACTTGAGAAGTGGTTATACCTCCATGATTGGATCTACTCCTCATAACTAACGGGACTAACACGGTGATTCAACCATGGTGAAAATAACATGCAAACAAAAAAAAAAAATCAACCTAAGGTGGATGTAGACTTAGAACCAAAGAGAACACCTCTAATAAATCTAGGACAACAACAAGCAAACCAATGGCTCAAGGGGCCTTCCGAAAACCAACCATCTGAGCGAGATGAAGTCCCCACAAGATTAGAAAGTGAAGGTATGAGGACCATTTATGATGAACGACGCAAAACAACCATGACCGGTGCAAGTAATGATCCAGGTGGATATCAGTGGCCACACACCTATTCAAACTGGATCAAAACAATCTTCTGGCAATTAATCAGTTTTAGCAGTTTTTTGGTTCCTAAACTTTCAGGGCCATTTTGAGGGCCTAAATGATTTTTTTTCTATATTGAGCACCTCAATGTTCAGAAAGGATCTGATTGAACCAAAAAATTAATCTCCTCAAGGATACCTTTCCAATGATCTATCGTTCACCCCAAACGAAGATCGTATGCCAAAGTTACACCCTCAGGAAGTTCATACACCAAACTACCCAAAATGGAGTCCACAAAGTTGTTGGCTTTTCATCTTCCGGGGTTAGGGTTTTGGATTTTCTTTATGTTAAAAAAGCCTTTAGAGCCTCATTGTAATAATATTCTTACTAACGTGAGTAACCGTCACATCTCTTCTCAAAGATAAGCTGCCACCATTCTAGCGAGTCTTTCACTCTGTATTTCTATAGTTTTGTACATTTCGCTCATTCATAGAAATTGTGTATTACTGTATCTTTGTGTTTATGGTTGCATATTTAATATATCTCTATTATATTATTGGCTCTCTTGAAATATCTCTTTATATTTATGTGTTATATCTATGCTCTCATTTCGTGTTGAAAATAATCTGGATTAGTGATATCAGAGCAGGTTGCTCTTGATTGTTTTTCAGTGCATTTCCTTGACAAGGTTCGAGTATAACAAGTTGCGTCTTGAGATTTTCTTTCTTGAGGAAAATCTCTCTCTCCCGCTCAAGAAACCCTCCATGGAGGAAGAAAATAAAAATGATGGAGCATAAGATTTTATTAATCTGTTTCTTAAGCAAGTTCTCATGCGACAGAGGGACGAAATGATCTAGAATTTTTCCCACATCCTTCAACGTCTGCTGATAACAACAGACACATCTTCATCAAGAAACAACTTTGGAGGCACCTCGCCTTTCAAGGTACAAGTTAATTTCGATATTCCCATATTTGAAGGATAGATAGATGTAGATGCCCTAGAGAAATGGTTAAATATGCTAGAAGGTTATTCCTCTGTTTACAATTTTTATGACAAGGAAAAGATCACCTTCGCACTCCTTAAGGATCTCCCCCATGTCAAGCATTGGTGGGAAAATTATTGGGAGAAAATTTCCATAGAGGATTCTGAAATATATGGGCCTGAGCCTACTTGGTATTTTTTTGTGGATGTGGTCAAGGAACAATATTACCTTGTTGGTAACTATGATGACCAATACATGAGATGGACCACATTGCATCAAGAGAGGGGCCAAGTAGTGCCATAGTTCACCAATAGCTTCCATACCTTGCGCACCAAGATGGGTATCAAAGATTTTGAGCAACATTTGGTTCTGAAATACCGTGGGACTCTAATAGATACATCCAAACTGAAATGGATTTTCTGGATATCTCATCACTGGGTGCTTCTTATCGATATGTTGTTAAAATTGAACATAATTTTAAGCACCAGAACAAGCAGGAGTTCGGGTATACAAATCCACAACACCAAAGTATGGTAAAGACGACCCTAACAACTAGCCTTTAAAAAACCAGTCCAAACCACATGAAAACAAGGGTAACAGAAAGATGAAGAAGGACACTGGAAAGTGACGTGATTTCCACAAAATCCCCTGGCATAACACTGATGAATGTCACTCAAAACAATCATTGGTGGTTGAGATCAAAGAAAAGGAGCCAAACCCTGATTTGGAATATAATTCAAAAAATAATGGAAGAAGACAGATCATCGATGCAAACCCCATTGCTACTATTGTGACCTCAACATCTCAAATAAAATAACCAACATATCATGAAGAGGGGGACCACCTCTTCCATTCACAGATGTGAGTGAAGGGGACCCCATTGTATTTCATTGTTGATAGCGGAAGCCAGAAGAACCTCATCTCAACAAAGTTCATCAAACATTTTGGATTGTCGACAACACCACACCCATAGCCATACAACATCGGGTGGCTTTGTCAAGGATGAGATCTTCATGTTAGCCAACAGTGTCGATTTTCATACGACATCCAACCCTTCAAGGATGAGGTATTATGTGATGTTGCCCTGCTGGATGTATGTGATGGTATTTTGGGCCAACCATATATGTGGAAGCACTATGTTATTTATGAGTCTCGATTATGTAGTGTCATTGTTACTCTGGGGGGTCATCTCTATAGGATACCAAAGGTAGTTCCGACTACTTTCCCACCTAAAAAGTGCTGTAAGGTAGTATTTCATACTACAAAATTAAGCTTCTTCACAGTCTGTTCAAAAGGTGAACAAAAGAGAACCACTACAACCTCAGTCCAAGCACCTTCTGTCCAATTGAGGAAGGCCGAAAATATTGAAGCAAAGCACAAGGATTCCTTTTTGCACACATTCATCTCATGTAGCCATACTGGTTAAAATGGTCCAACCCTTCCAACCATAGGTTCGTGACAACCTTCAACAAGCTAAGAAACATAACTTATCCAACAAGGCAAGGAGCTCATCAAGATGCAGATTCAACAAACGCTTTTCCCTCTCCCCGGGCACTCAAATAAATGGAGACCATTTCTTCTTAAGGAGGGAGGATTGATCCAAGTGGATATCAGTGGCAACACACCTATTCCAATTGGCTCAAAACAGTCTTATGGAAATTTACTATTTTTAGCAGTTTTTCAGTGCCTAAATTTCCGTGGCCATTTTGAAGGCCTAAATGAAGTTTTTCCTAGATCAAGCACCTTAATGAACACCAAAGGCTCTGATTGAGCCTCCGAAATGAATCTCCTCGATGATACCTTTTTAACGAGCTATTTTTCACCCCAAACAAAGATCGTATGCCAAAGTTACGCCCCTAGGAAGTTGATACACCAAACTACCAAAAACGGGGTCCACAAAACTGTTGGCTTTTCATCTTCCGGGGTTAGGGTTTTGGATTTTATTTACATTAAAAATTCCTTTAGAGCCTCATTATAATCATATTCTTGTGAATGTGAGTATCTGTCACATCTCTTCTCAAAGATAAGTTTCCACCATCCTAGCGAGTCTTTCACTCTATATTTCTACAGTTTTGTACATTTTGCTCATTAATAGAAATTGTGTATTACTGTATCTCTATCTTTATGTTGAATCTTTGATATATCTCTGTTATATTATTGTCTCTCTTGCAATATCTCTTTATATTTCTGTGTTATATCTCCGCTTTTATTTCGTGCCGAAAATAATCCAGATCAAGTACCCTTTATTAAAGAGGGAACCCTCCTGATGAACTGAGACCATGAATGAACATCTGCCCCAAGTAATACAAGAACGTCCCACTTGCAATCACCTCTATAGCTACCTAGGAATGGCCATTAAGGCTACCAAATCTCAATCAATGATTGAGTGAACAGTCGCAGGTCTGACCACATGTAAGGGCGAGGTAACTATGCCTGAAGCTTCGAAGGCATTACCTCACACAGAGGCGTGGCACCAATGAAATCCCCATATATGTAGTAATCAAAGTGATACCACAAACTCCAAAACAAGTAGAAAGGGGTAATGTCCCTACTTGCCCCGATGCGACCTCATGCTTGACTCCTGTGTCAGAGGAGCTTCCTAACAAACTGGTTGCAAAAATGGATTTTACACTCTTTAGTGACTCTAGGTTTCGTTTTGGTGGCCTTGAAGAGTTTAGTATCCAATCCTATTTCAAGGCGCTAAACCAATATAATGTTGGTTTACTAACAAAAAGGAGTCTAATTGTTTTTAATTCACAAATTCTTTTCTTATGGTTGTTGTTGTGTTAAAGGGAAAATGGATGAAACTTTTATGGTGTTTACTCTTGACCCAAGCAAAACAATGCAAGAATGCTAATGCACTTGTTCAATTGGATGAATTCTAACTATGGGAGGGAAAATAGATCTTTTTTCTTTGTTAACCTCAACCTATAATTTCAAACACCAAGAAACCATTCAAACAAATAATATCCAAACTTTTTACCATAACTAAAACCAAACAATTTACCAATGCACTTTGTCCCTAATGCTTCAAATTCTTGTAAGCATGCAAATATTTTTCATTTTTCCAAATATGATGCAAAATTTTCTTATTCTAAACAAGAACATGATGTGCAAATGGAAAACTAGCAAATCAACAAGAAAGGCCGTAGGTAATTGGTAGTGTTGCTAAAAATCCCACTCCAATGTCTTTACAATAATCTCACCCAAAACTTACCTGTGAAATTAGATCTAGTAATGAGTACTAATCACAAGAGGGAAAAAAATGCAATCAATACAAGACACTACCATATCTAATCATATATGTTGGGTGCATTGCCCAACTTCAATGGATAACTAAACAACAAACAATATTAAACAAGCAATCCAAACAAGACACACAAACACACTTCAAACCAAATTCGAAGGAAAAAGGTGTGGCAAAAGGACTCAATCAAAGACAAGATCTATAGGAACAGATTAATCAGGGATCCCAGAGACCAGAGAAATCAGATTTGATCACAGAGATCTGGTAATTCTACAATTTTCCCAATTTGCAAGTGGTGTCATAGGTCAGACAACCTGCAATACACGATGTGTTGATTGTCAATAGTAGTGAAACAAGCGACACACTGTATAACCTTCCAAAAGGAGAGATCTGACCTAGATCCAATCAAATATGAGGGATCCAACCTCTGAGAGAGTATCAAGGAATGAAACCGACCAAAATAAAACATAGGATAAAAGACAAGGGATGATGAACTAGAGAAGAATCAAAGATCCTTCCCCAATATGGTCACCCATTTTGTTATGGATAAATTAGACCTACATATAAGCCATATCTCCCTTGGATCTGTCCATGATCCAAGACATACAAAGGGGACATATTCCTATGGTTCTCCCTAGATATCCAAACAATATGTTTCCTATTTTATGCTAAGAGATAGTAAATAGACATACCTTTTCCTTTGAAGGTTTTCCTCACATGTCCTTGGCTGGCGTAGTCTTGGAGATCCAGCTCCAAGCTCCTTCAACCTGCCACCTACACACAAGAGACAAACAATACCAATCTACAAATTCTCTCTAGCGTTAGGAAATCACAAATTCATCTAGATCTATCATGATCTATTCAATGTAAGATCGGATCTATCATAAATCATTGAACATGAACAATATGGAAGGGGAAAACCAATGATCCATATTAATGTGAAATGGATAATTACATAAGCTTTTACCTTAGATGAAAGATGCATTCCTCCTAGTTCCAGGTTTCAAATGCTCCTCCTTGGCCTCTTGAACTTCTCTCTCTATTTTTCCAACATAACCACTCTCGAACTCTTCCCCCCATTTCGCCAGCGTAACCACTCTCAAACTCTAGCTCCCCCATCTCTTTGATTTGGCCTCTTCTTATAGGATTTTAGAAGAGATTGGAGATAGGCTTTATGACATGTGAATTAGGTGGTTACAAGTCATGGATAGCTTGATGCATGTGAACTAAGGAATTACAAGTCACATATAGGCTTGATGACATATGAACTAAGCAATTACAAGTCATGCACAAGTTTCATGCTTAATTATGAGCTTTTGCCAACCTATTATGAGCTTTTTCT
>JZKD02S1642387.1:97891-114828 GCA_000966675.3 Picea glauca
ACACCATGCACAATATATGAGAAATAATCAATAGTTATTGTTCAAGGGAAGTAATGATTTCCAAAGGTAGCTACATCTTCCAAATATAAAGGGAGGGATAAAACTCCAAAAGGAAGATACAATCCTCCAATATCAAGAGAGGGTTTACCTCTCCATCCTTTTCCCTTCCTTCCACCCAAGAATATATGAGAGATAATAAAACTTTACATTAAATCATCACCATCAACCAACCATCACATAGAGACTGATAATGCTTCCTAAGACTTCAACTTTTGTAATTAGTCAATTCTTAGAATACTCTGATCCTGTAGATAATATTACTCAATGTATTCTCTGAAACTCCTCAAAGTTTCACTCCTTGAATCCTCCCCAAAAAGAAGTTATATAAAGAATGGTAGACTTTATTCAATTTTGGTTTATTCAGGAGAGCAAACTTGTATAGAATGCCCCACGCTCAATATTTAACATCATATTCTGAAACTTGCAAAAAATAAACTAAAGTCCGTACTATTTCCAATGAAATTTGTCCCACTTCATTTGGATTCTCTATGAAGAAGTTATGACTATTTTACCCGGAACACCTGTTTATTGACTAGCTTTAGGACTGGTCAAAAACCCTATCTTCCACATAGTGTATCTCCATAATTATAGTGAATCAAGAGATGAAACTTTTACCACAGGTACCATGATATGTCTTCTCAATACCATAGCAATTTCACCATCTGAATTATTCGAGAATTTTTTTTGTAGAGAAAATGGTAAGATGACCTGTAAATAACATACCTTAGAACACATCACCCAAAGACTTCATCCTCCCTTGAAATCCAACCTTCTTTACTTCTAATTTCCTCTGAATTTCGACTTCTGTATCAAATGAATGTATAATTATATTTATTTATAACATTATTGTCACTTCCTTTTAACATTAGGGCCGACTTGACACTTTCTTATTTTGTAATTCTTTTCTTTAATTATCTTCAGGGCCTACATGTACTTCCTTCTTCAATTCAATTTGTCATCTTCAAAAATTTATTTCTCCTCAACCATGAGGATCCACGTGACGTGCCACCTACCACCGGAAACAACATGATGTATACTATCCATCCATGGGTTTTTTTTTTGCATGTACATTGTCCTTCATGTCCAAATACCTTCTCCAAAACCAATGACTAGGGTTGACATCAATGACAACAACCAATCTTCTAACAAAGACAACAACAAGTCGTTCGGATCTGTTTTGGTGTTGATTTGTGAAGAGTGGGGATGAAAAAAAATGGTGAATAAGACTGTAAAACTATATAAAATGGCTACCTAAACGCTTATAGGATGCACACCTGGAATAAGTTAAAAAATGATATGCCTTAAATACTCGGTCTTTGTGTGAGAAAATTTATAGTGTTATTTGATTTGTGTTATCTCTTCTATATGGTTCACTATTCACTATAACTTTGTTTGTTTTCCATATGCTATAGCAACCACGGGGCATTGAATTTGACACGAAGAAAGTTAAAGGATACATAGCGGAATTGATATGCAGTTTCAAACTTATGGTTTTCGTTTTTCTTTTTTTTTCCTATTTGCATATTATCTAGATATAGCTAAGAAACATCTTGAAAATCACAACTTAAAAGATGAAACAAGTAATAGATTTTGAGTGATATGAAATAATACAGACTCCATTGTACATGACAACATTGACCAGGTATTGCATAGCAATGGGATTTTTAAATGATATGCCTTAAATACTCAGTCTTTGTGCTGAGCAAATTTATAGTGTTATTTGATTTGCGTTATCTCTTCTATATGGTTCAATGTTCACTATAATTTTGTTTGTTTTCCATATTCTATAGCAGCCAAGGGGCATTGAATTTGACATGAAGAAAGTTGAAGGATACATAGAGGAATTGGTATGCAATTCCAAACTTGTAGTTTTCATTTTTCATTTTTTTTCCTATTTGCATATTATCTAGATATATCTAAGAAACATATCGAAAATCACAACTTAAAATATGAAACAATTAATAGATGTTGAGTTCTATGAAATAGATACAGACTCCATTGTACATGAAAACATCGACCAGGTATTGCATAGCAATGGAATTTTTAGATTAGATGCATTCTCGTATAATGTGGGAGATTTCCTCTTCGATGCATTTCAAGTTCTATTGCATTTCCATTATTCCTCGATCGACCTGCGCAATGGATTGATGGATCATTTCTTGGCCTGTTTAGAAAATGACGACATTGAGGCATTATAGTCATATCAATACGAATTGGCATATGATTTTCTTTGCCAGTTGCATGGAATACATGATGTTAGTACATATTTTTCAAATATGCGGTTGTCTGCATCTGCAACTCTACCTGCACATGAGAGGGGAATTTGGGGAGATACATTTTGTATATGGTGGCTGAATATATCAATTGAAATTTGTTCATTAACAAGAAAAAAAATATATCTAAGTTATTCAACAAAACTGCATCTAGGGATCCATATTACATATTGTTCCATGATGCCAATCCTGTGAGTGGTCATTATGAACCACTACTTTATAGAAAATTATACAAATGCAATCTTGGAGGACCTGATATTTACTTGTCCCTCATCTGCAAAGACCTTCAATCGCATTGGAAATGAATTATGCATCATAAACACTCCCATGGATTTCACATAGCGACAACTATTGCATCTACTCGTGGATATAGTCTGTTCAATGCAATTTGCTATTTGATAGAAAGATAATTCGATGTGCACTCGCTACACCTTTATACTGTGCAATCCTTTTGCAATGCAATTGTAGGTGGAAGTCAACAGGTGTTTAACTTCTTGCATCAACACCTTTTACCATATCTCCTAGAAAGTATGTCGATAATAGGAAGTTGGCAACAATACCTTGTAAACATGGCAATGCCATATGAGAAAGGAAATGTAGAGGGTAGCATATTTTGTTTACAATGGATATCTATCATATTCAGAGTAAATATCCAGGTCTGGTCATCCCTATCAGATGGTATTGTCCATTCCTATTGTATTGATTCAAACTACGATCAAACAATTGATATCATGTCGTTGAAAATAGATACACCACACATCCATTATTCAAGATCCACTGTCTATGCCACCCAAACCGCATCGAATCTGCATAAGCATCACATGCTATTTAATTAGAATGAAACTCATCCCAATTTTCATCAGTTCATACAGAGCATAAACAAAAAATGTAGACTAACTTATCACAACTTGAAAAAGGTCATACGTGAGAGAAAACAATACATTGGTACACTTCCTTCTAGACCTCTGGGTTGTACAACCGATCATCATAAGGTGAAAGGGAGCTCAACCAAGAAACAAAAAATCACATATCACAACCTAAAAAAATTGTCCATGCACAAAACAATCGCATTTTCGCACTTTCCGCTGAACACAAATATCACATGTCTAATGAAAAAAAACATCACTGTTTGTATCATCGAGATGGCGAGGAGGAAATTCTCATAACAAATGTCGATTCCACCTTCAACATGGCTTGTTAACAAGTGAAACAACTAGTTTCCAGTGGCAACCATAAGTTAACCTACCACATGTTGAAAAAATAGTTGCGTGAGAGAAACAAGTGCATCTACATATCCCACAATGGTCATGGTATTGACCGAGAGGAAAAAATCACATATCGTGGCCTGGAGCCAACACCATGCCCGCCTAGAAATGAAAACCAACAAACACTTACTACGCATGCTTGTCTAGGGAAGAGAGATGCAAAACATATCTATATGAAACAAATTAAAGACACTCCTTCCATTGCATGTGCGATTTGCAAGAAATTGAATTTCGCAAAAAACACTAAGTCTTTCACCCCTGACTTGCAAACATAATACCTCGGCTTGACACTAAATGATAGAACATTTTCCAGTGGCAATATTTGTCTTCCATGCAAACGATCACTTGAAAATGGAAAACTGCCACACTTTGGAATGCCTGACCAAATAAGATGTAATACACCACTACCAGATGTAAGTACTCTTACAGAACTTGAAGAGACACTTATGTCTCTGTGAACTGCATTTGGACAAATCAAACCTTGGGGATATAAATGACCCAAAATGGGCTTAACAAGATCAATTATTAATGTGTCTGTCCAACTAGATGTTGTGCAAAAATCCCTACCAAAATTCATTAGCGATACAATGACAATTTTTGTAGCTCTCTAAAGACGTTTACAATACAAGAATGCATACCAGATGGGTAAAGTGTGTGTGCATGTTGTCATGAAATCATTAAAAGAATTATGTTCCAGGGCCCTGTACAAAGCACATAACATTTGTATAAATGATAACTGGAACAATGTTCTTGAAGAAGGAAATGACAGCTCTGCATAGACTTTTGACACTACTAGTGAATTTGATACAAGTAATGAATCAAAGAATAAAAGACCCGCTCAAACATTGATACATGGATTCACTAACTCAAAACGCATTCGTGACTTGCAAGACAAGTTTGTCGAAATTGAACCTGTTGAAGGGAAACACCCACTTAGAATATTCAAGGACAAATTTTCTTAGGAAATGAACTTCCCAACAGTGTTCTATGGAGATCCATGTCCCAGTGACATCACAGAACAATTCAACTACCAAAAAATAGTTTGATGGGAACTGCTACATTCAAGCGGTGACTTCTCCTGTCACATAACAAATTTGTTTTTCAAAACAATGCGCATAATAATTGAGCAAGTGTTCTCTTGCAAGTGGGTGAAAATAAGAAAAGTCCAGCTATAAGGAAGAAAGTTATTGGCCAAATATGTCAAGTACAAAGAAAACCTAGAAAAAATCCTAAAATATGATATTGGATACATAGATTTAAAAAACATTTGGATCTCTCCTGACTATTTGCAACAAAGCAAGAAAACTATTTTTGCAATGATCTGACAATTGGGACCCCCAACTTTTTTCATCACATTTACAAGTGCAGAGCATCGCTGGGATCCATTGGTGGCTACGATGTCTGCATTGTATAGGAACATGAACATGAAAAAAAAAATTGATACATTGGAAAATGATGACATTGATTACGTCATAAGAAAAGACCCAGTGAGATGTACTCATTACTATAGGCATAAAATAAATTCTTTGAGGAAATTGATATGTCATGATGAAACGTTCTTCGAAAAAATATCGAACTACTATTTTGTGATTGAATTCCAGAATAGAGGGAGTGAGCATGACTACACACTATTATGGATAGAGGGTGCACCAGTCTATGGAAATGACAACAACTCACATATTGAGAAGTTTTTGGACAAATACATAACATGAAACACATATCATTTTGATCCAAAACTTTCCAAATTTCATAGACATTATCATACAAGAAGATGTAAAAAACGAAAAAATTCACATTGTAGATACAACTTCCCTGTGCCACCAATGAGAACAACAAGAATCATTGAGCCAATTAGTTTAGAGGAAAATGTTCTCATTGAGAAATATAAATCTTTGTTCGCATTTCTAGAACAACGAGACTTTGATGACTTAATGAGCTTTGAAGACTTCTTGGTAGAGCTAAATCTAATAGAATATGAGTACATCCAAGCCATACAATCTACACTTAAACGACCAACAATTTTCCTTAAACGAAAACTTTCACATATTTGGAACAACAATTTCTCCAAGGACATGCCAATTATGTGGAATGCAAATATAGATGCACAGTATGTCCTCAATGCATATGTTGCAACATCATATTGTACCTCATACATGACAAATGTTGACAAATCTATGACAAGTGCATTCAGAAGAATACACAAAGAACATGAAAAAAGTTATATTGATGCTATGCAAATGATATGTACACTTGGAAATACATTACTTAATCTTCAACAAATGTCTGCGCAACAAGCAGTCCACATTTCACTTTCCTTGCCACTGAACTGTAGTTTAAGGAAATGTGTCTTCATAAACACATCTCCACTTGAGAAACACACATTTTTTCTTAAACCACCGTCTTTTCTAGAACAAGAGCCTGATAATTCAAAGGACGTGATATGTCTCTCTATTATTGATTATTACCTCTTGCGTCCATCTCCTATTAAGCATATATGATTAGCAGAGTTCATATCGCATTATAAAAAAAATGGTACACCCATATCAAAAAGAAAAAAACCAAATGTAATACACTTTGTCAAATACAACAAACACACTGACTATGAAAACTATTGTAGAGAAAAACTATTGTTGTACGTTGCATTTGATCAAAATGAAAACACATTAAAACATAACTTCCCTACATGGGAAGCTGCATATATTGCTTATGAGACTACAGTTCAAACCAATGAATCTAGATTTACATACAATGTTAATCCAACATGGGGTGAATTAGAAAGTGCAGTTCATGAACTAGAATACCCTGACAATGTTGATGAGACATTGACAAACCATAAAACAACTAGAACTCTCTGTGAGTCCTATGACTTGCAAGCAGATTTTCCTTGTCCTCGAGCAGCCGCCATTGAAAAACATATCAATCTTGGCTTTCAAGTCACAAAACATCATTTCTTTATTGAAAATAATGAATAATACAGAGTCAGACGACTGTTGAATCGAGAACAATAAGAAATTCTACAGGACATTGCAATTAAAAAATGCTTAAACATGCACACTCATGTGCACTTGTTCCTTACAGGTAGGGCAGGAACAGGTAATACATTCATAGCGAAAGCACTATTCCAAATGCTTATACGAATATATGATTCAAACAATTTGACTGACCCTATGAGACCAAAGGGGCTAATAGTTGCATACATAGGAAAAGATGCATATAATGCAGGTGGAACAACAATCCACTTTGCATTTGTAATGCCTTTTAACAAGTCACATCTTCTTCCACTAAGCAAGGAAATGTTAGATACCTTGTCTAAGATTTATGATGAACTACAACTTGTCTTCATAGATGAGGCATCTTTGATTGGGAGTCGCTTCTTGTATTCCATTGACAACCAGCTAAGAAACACAAAACATGTGCACACCAAATACTTTGGGAACATTGACATGATATTCTGTGGGGATCTTTACCAGACGCAACCCATCCAATATTCTTTGATATTTGAACAACCTACGGTTGATATGAAAACAATGACACATGACTTATGGAAAGACAATATAAAATGGTTTGAATTACATACTACAATGCACTAGACAGATGAAACATTTATTGCAATTCTGAATAGAATGCAGACAAACAACCAAACATATGATGACTTAACATATATCAATTCAAGGTGCATGAGACCTGCACCAACAGACCCAACCTTCCCTTACTTGTTCTACACAAAAAATGGATGTTGCAATGCATAACAGGTACATGCTATGGCTCATGTCTGGCGATGATATCATCATCAATTCAATTGACCTTGAAAAAGTCAACCATGGCAATGTACCATATCATCAACATACAACCACTTTGACTTTGCAGCTTGTCTTGAAATTATACATGCTAGTTGAAATATATGCCCGCAACTATGATTCATAGGATGGCTTGGTGAATGGTGCAGATGGAATACTCAAAGCTTATACCAAAGAAAAAAAAAGTTTTCATCCTCTAGATTAAGTTCCATGAGCCACATATTGGCCACCAAAAAGAAAACAAGTTGGCTTATCTATATAATTCAAACACTGCATGCGATTGGACACCTATCTTACGAATGTCAAAACTAGTATTGACATCGACAAAGACATGTCAACTGCAGACTTGAAAATAGTTTCCAATTAAACTTGCATGTGCACGTACAATCCACAGATCACAAGGGCTAACACTTGCTAGTGTTGCATTTGACCCGGCTGGAATTCGAATACATGGACTTGTATACACAACACTGTCTCGTGTCAGAAGTATAGACTCATTGTATTTGCTAAGTTCTCTTACAAAAGATAACTTCAAAGTCAAACATAAAGTTGATATTGAGATGCAACGCCTTAGGACTAACGCAAAATGGAATCTACAATATGATTACCAATCCATACAAACAAACTCATCTGCATCAATTCTTTCACTTAACACGCACATCCTACATGCACATATGGATGATATACTCAATGACTATGACACAATGCAACTTGATATTCTGTGCTTGCAGGAAACATACATGACATTATGCATGCAAAACAAGCAATTTCGAAGTCACAATTGCATATCAAGTTACATTACACATGGGGTGATGATATTAGTAAAAAAACATGTAACAATTTTGGAGCATAGGCATTTCGAAGAAAACAATGTTGAGATGGTGCTGGAAAAAGTAATTTTCCATGAATTGGAAATTGCAATACCAAATCTCTATGCTGCTCCGCATGCAACATTCTCCAACATGCTGAATGTTCTTTCAAATGCATTAGAGCATTTGCATCTAAATGAAACCATTATCATTGTAGGAGACTTCAATATTGACATGCTACAGAATAATGCGAGAACAAAAGAATTGGAAACCTACATGTGCAGTTACAGTCTCTGCTTTCTTTTGGATAAGATAAACCATGTACAAAACACACGTATTGACTATGTATGGTCAAATGTGCCCATTTCACAATACAACCTCTTTATCTTAGACACATATTGGTCTGATCACGATACAATTAGTATTATACTTGAATTACGAAATATACATAAATCATATTACGAAATCATATTTCTATGTCTCAAAGCATATCTGGCTAGCTTGTTGCACAAAACCAAATTATTTAGCTAGAATCATCCAACTTCTTAGTTTTTCTTGGTTTGTAATTGATTTTGGACACAATTTGTTTTTATATAGACACAAACATGGATCAAGAAAAAAAAGGTACATGCTTCTAAAACTATTTGTTACTCTAGTCCTTTGATTCTAGTTTATTTACTATATGTACATATTCCTTGTTTTTTCCTTACATACCAACTTACATTCATGTTCATTGTGTTTTGTACTTTCCTTCATTGAAACAAATAGAAAAACTGGACAAGACAAAGAACTCTTCACTAGAAATGTAGAAGAAGACATACAAAGGTGCATACTTCTACCTGTATTTCATATCCTATTGTTTTTCATTTATTCTGTCTATATTTATTCTACTGATTTGCAACTCCTTTTTTTTTTGTTGCTTAGATACTGCATATTTTCCGATATATTAACTTATCTTCATGTCACTTGTATTTTCTGCGTTGCTACCTTGAAATAAATAAAATTGTATTCCATCTTTTTTACATGTGTTCCTACGTAGAAACTTGCCTTCATGTCCATTGTATTCTCTGCATTGCTACATTGAAAAAAGAACAGACTAATTGAACACGAGGATGAAGCCTTATGTGCCACATCTGAGAAAGCTGGAGTACAATATTCCGAAAGGTATGCCAACAATGGTACCAAAGAAAATACAATGCATATGCCTAAAGCACATCCATATCAATTATGAACAATATACATTGTGTATGCATATTTGTTTGTTGTGATGTTCTATGTACACATGTTTGTATCAGAAAAAAATTGACAAGTGACATGGGCATGAGTAGTGAATCATCGCAAACATTGCCACAACGACAAGGCCGAAGGTAAAGATTCATAGATTATGCTCTTGCTATGTTTAGGAAACAAATATCCTCAATTATTTATTCTACTATGCCATGGTAAATATGTTTATGTCGTTTACACCACATGTTTTTTAGTTCACATGAACTATCGACAAGTACAAGTGAAACTCCCAACATATTTCAAGGTCAAGAGACTAAGAGGCATGGTTAAAAAACTCTAATCTCCATACTTTATCCAAATTGTACATATATTAAAGCTTGACATATTTGAGAATATGCTTGCATATAAGAATGTCAAGTCATATATTTTGTCTATTGCTTATGGGTTTGAGAAAATTTTTCCAGTCGAAAACACCCTTCAAATTGGAACATGGTTTACATTTGGCCCACCAAAAATACTATTAAAATAAAATAATATGAATAATGTTGAAATAAATATAAACAACATCTCTTTAAACTTGAACCAAAGTTTGTCGAGCTCCGACTATATTTCATAGCTGAGAATGTTTTCCCCATAGTTAATGTGTTTCTATCGCTTGATAATGATCATACTAAGTGTTGTTGTGTGAGGGATAAAGTTATTTTCTCCCTTTATTTTTCCTCTTCTATACTTACCCATTTTTCCCTTTTCTTCTTCCCCTCTAATATCCGTTTCTAGTTCTATACTTAGTCGCATTTCTATGATCGCGAGTTCTGGGGGTGGCGGACTGAAAAATCCTCATCTCCATCTATATCCTCACATCACGAGTCTGATTGATCGTCGTTCATTTCCATACTTAGCACTATCGAACTCTCATGCCCCATGTTTGGGATATACATCTTGCACCCAAAACTTTGTTGATCTACAATTTGACCCCAGACTCCTCGAACTCGCAAGCCTCACTCTACCTACGATGACTCCATCTGACCGCCCCGCCTTTCCATACTTAGTCGATTCTTCAAAGTTTTGATTTTTCGCTCCCCTCCATCCCCGCCACCTTTCCCCCTTCCCAATGGACATTAATTATTCTTTTACTAGTGACAACCCACCCAACAGGTTCAAAAAGATTGGCATTAATAAGAAGAAAGCTTGAGGACATCTCCCATTAAAACAAATTAGAGGGAGAATATTAAGGGATCTGTTGTTTTTTTTTGTGTCGATCTTGAATTGGCAAAAAATTGTTTGTTATTTTAGTTTTTTTAAGGCATCATGATAGTAAGAATGCAATATTGTGCTATCCCACTGTCATCTACTAAGGTGTTGACGTCATGTCCATCTTTAATATTGTGCATATATTGAAGCTTGTCGTATTTGAGAATATGCTTGCATACGAAAATGTTAACTCATATATTTTCTCTATTGCCTGTGCATTTGAGAAAAAATTGCAAGCCAAAAACACCCTTCAAATTGGAACATGGTTTACATTTGGGCCACAAAAATAGTATTAAAATAAAATAATATGAATAGTATTGAAATAAATATGAACAAATTCCATTTAAACTTCAACCTTAGTTTGTCGAGCTCTAGGTATATTCCATAGCTGAGAATTTTTTTCCCATAGTTAATGTTTATGGCCGCGGGTTCCCGGATTGGCGTTATCGAACTCTCATGCCCCCTGTTCTGTGATATACATCTTGCACCCAAAAATTCCGTGATATACAATTTGACCCTAGACTCCTCGAACTCGCAAGCTTCACTCTACCTATGATGAGTCTGTCTGGGTCCGTCTGACCACCCCGCCTTTCCATACTTAGTTGATTCTTCACCTCCTATTGTCACAGATTCATGGGTTCGCGGACTCCCGAATTCACAAAAGTTTGAAATCATTTATCGCTCCTATCCATCCCTGCCACCTTCAGACACTTCCCAATGCAAATTAATTATACTTTTATTAGTGACAACTCACCACATAGGTTCGAAAATATTGGCATTAATAAGCGAAAAGCTCGAGGACATCTCCCATTAAAAAACATTGAACCAAGATTTATGGGAGATTATATTATCATCCTCTAGTGTTCATTTTAAATACTATCAGAACACAATTACTGTCACATGTTGCAATACAAACAAATCTTCATCAAATCATTATCTTTTCTCACAAGCACCCCAGATGCACCCCAGTCGCCTGAACTGACTGATATTTCGATCTACCAACTCAACCTCCCTATTATTGAATTGGCAGAGGTCAATATTATGGGATCTAATTTTTTTTTTTGTGGATCTTGAACTTAGAAAAATTGTTGTTTATTTTAGTTTTTTTAAGGCATTATGCCTCACCTTTCCATAATGAGTCAATTCTTCACCTCCTATTGTCACAGATTCGCAGGTTCCCGGGCTCCCAGGTTCACAAAAGTTTCAAAGCATTTTTCGTTCTTGTCCATCCCCCCCACCTTTGAACCCTTCCCAATGCACATTAACCATTATTTTATTAGTGACAACTCACCACACAGATTTGAAAGGATTGACATTAATAAGCGAAAAGGTCGAGGACATCTTCCATTAAAATGCATTAAACCAATATTTACGAGAGATTATATTATCATCCTTCAACGTTCATTTTAAATACTATCAGGAGAAAAGGAACATTCTCATCACCTTATGGTTTCATATTGACAACATTTCTATGGAGATATGTTGAATATTTTTGGGCGCAAGGACCATAGTTTTCAGTGGTCCAGAGCTTATGACTACTACTCATCCACTTCTACCCAGAAGGAAGTTATTTGGATGTCTGGAATTGTGTGAGTAGGTTGTGTCCCCGAAGTTTTGACTGTAAGGAGTTGGTCACCTGGTGCGCCGAAAATTATATTTCGAACCAACAGATTATCCAGTTGCGGGACCATTCCCGAGTCTCCCTATCGCCTCAAGTATTTTGAAAGATGTTAATACTTCCCAAGACAACACTTACTTTCAAGGGAGAGGATTGTAGGGAGTTCTTAAAGAAGCATGATAATGGATTGGACCTCTTACCAGAGTTCTTAGAGGAACCAATGATCGTCCTCGAGGACATGACCATATTACAGGTTAGTGCATTCAAAAACCCTTTTTGGGAAATTGCATGGCTTTTCACGAGGATAACGGGACAAGAAAGTACAACCAACATCTCTTGGATGATTCTGTATATTTTATATTTTATGGTGAAGGAACAAGCCATCTTCGATTGGGGCAAGTTGATTTCCATTGAAATCTCTTCCCAATTATTGCAATACAAAAGGCATAAGAAATTTTTTATGTCATTATTTAATTTTTGTGATAGCGCATTCTATCCATTCCCTAAATTATCTCTGTATAAGAAGGTAAACTACGAATTTGACTCAGTAACCTTCTGGTACCAGACATTATGTAGACACAAGGCCTCCCAAATTTTTTATGAAGTCTTTAATGATTTTGTCTTAGTTTTTAAAGGGTTGATATTTGGAAAGGATTTTCCCCGGATGTTTGACTAGGCGAGCAAGTTCCTGGATAGGAAGGGAACACTAGAACAAATGGAAGACTATAATGTTACAAGGATATTTGGATCCAAATAAAATCCTTCCTTCCTTCCATGTCACATATCTAATACAATGTTTCTTGCTGAGATAGCAAGGAAATACACCTACTGGCACTACTACATATGGGCGGATTATTCCACAAAATTTTTCCACGTTTCCATTATTTTCATGTTTTTTTTTTAAATAGGGCCGGATTTTCATCGAAATTGCCACGAAATTTTGTCGATATAGCCACAAATAGGTTTTTTAACTTGGTCAGGATTTTCATTGCAATTGCCATGAAAGTTCGTCACTATTGCCACAAAAATTCGTCGCTATTGCCACGATAATTTTGCCTATCTCAAAAAGCATATGCTAATGGCTAGTTGACTAGTTGATCATATATACTTGACTTTAAGAGACTTTGTGACACAATTGCTATAGTTGCGATATTGTTCGTGGATTTTGTTTGGGTTGTTTATTTTTTCTGTCACCCACCGATTGAACAAATCAAATTCTCGATCTACATAGCTCGGATTTTGAACTTGCAAGGTTAGTATGTTTTTTTTATTGATGTACTCATTTAAGTTGTAAATTTTTGTTCAAATGTCGAAATTTCATGTAGCTTGTTTTTTCCTTGATAATATATTATATGTGTAGTACCATATTTCATGTCTTTAGTTTTTGGATCTAGTGAGTATATTCTATGGAAATTCATGTGAAATGTCAAAGAAAAATATTTTCTGAAGAAGTATTGTAAGTTGTCTACAAAACAACTTAGAGGCTAGTGTATGGTGTCGAGTGATTCACGTTTGAGAAATTGTGACCACTTTCGTTAAATGGTGTGTAATTATTTCCCATGGTGATTCAGTACACACTACTCTAAAGTACAAATTGAAGCATATCGATCTTAATAATTAATCGATAATAATAAAAAAAGCATGTCAAAATGTCTTAGAAGAAATAATTGTGAGGATTGTAGGTCACTTTAAATAAACATATCATAATCAAAAGGAGTAGCTAAAATATCATGAAGGAGTAGCTAAAATATAAAAAATTGACAACTTACTGTTTGGTATGGTGTAGGTAAGACAATTACTTGTCAGGACAAGGACTATGAACGAAAATGATAGGAATCTTGCTCGGTTAAGAGGGACATTAGAGGTGAGGGGCGATGGAAAATGTTATTTCCCTTGCTATGATTGCAGAGGCTTGCAAAGAAAAAGATTTTTAATAACAACAATTGAAAGACATTGTAGGGAGAAGGGGCACACCGAAGGGGGTTATGAATATCGTCCCTTGGTAAGAGATTCAATATTTAATGTATTCTCTATAATAATCATCATGTCATGAATTTTAGTAATATTTATTATCAAGATTTTTATATTTTCTATACATACTAACTTTTCTACGTTGTTTTTAAATATATAGACGATGCCCCCAAAATGTCGACCTCCAGAGAGTTATTTGCGAAGTACTAGTAGAAATACTCCTTTACAGGGTGATGAACTTCGAGATCAGAATATTAAAGTTGCTGATCAATTTATTAATGATGATATGGATGGAGATAATGTTAGTGATTCAAATCAGGAAGATGCAATACATAGATTGATCCAAGACACATTTTCTCCAATGGATGCGGACAACCAGGATGATAGTCATGATGTTGATCCTCTATTCGAGAAGTCACGTCAACCTCTTTATGAAGGCTCAACAACAAATATTTTATCTGCTATATTGTTGTTGGTGAACCTGAAGGTTTTGAATGGTTTATCAAACATATGCCTCACACAGATACTAAGGTATTTAATTTGTTAATTATTTATGCTTGCATGTTCACAAATACTTAAAAGGTTCAATTTTTTCCTATATTGATATTTTTTTCTAATTTGTAAATTAGTATATTGGATGTGATATTGATGATTAATATTGTTTACATTGACTTATTGTTTAGAATTTTGTAGATTGCTAGGTGAATTTCTATTATCAACGTCAAATATTTTGCCACACACATATCGAGAAATATCTGTGATTATGAAAGAAATTGGAATGGACTATTAGGCTATTGATGCATGTCCTAATGATCATATCATATATTATGTACAATATGCATTAGAAAATGAATGCCCACAATGTCAATTAAGTAGATATTGAACCGATAAAGCGTTAAAGAAGGTTCCTCACAAAGTTCTTCATTATATTCTGATAATTCCACGTTTCTAGCGGTTGTTCAGGTGCCAAAGTATAGCAAAATTTATGGATTTCCATGCAAAGAACAGAAGTTGAGATGATGTTCTTTGAATGCTTGCAGATGGTTCTGCATTGAAGTACATCGAAGAAAAGTGGCCAATTTTTAAAGAAGAACCTTGTAATGTTAGACTTTCCTTGGCTGCTGATGGTGTCAATCCATTTAGAGAGCTTCATTCTACATACTAAGTGTGGCATGTTTTTGTTATAAACAATAACATTCCTCCTTGGATGTCGATCAAGGGAGAGCACACAATGTTGGCAATGATTGTTCAAGGTATTTAATTATCTTTTATTTTCTTTAAAGTATGACAAAATATTTCATTTCTTTGTTTCGTGCATGGTAATTATTTATTTTATATATAACGACATCTAGACAAGTATAATTAATCATGCGGTATGTTGAACCAATTAGGTAGGTACCAGGTTAAAGATATGAACGTATATATTGAGCCTCTTATTGATGATTTTTTGAAGTTATGGACTGGCGTCACTATGTATGACATCTCTAGACCAATAGGGCAAAAACAATTTCAATTCCATGGAATACTATCATGGACAATTCATGATGCTCCCGGGTTAACACATTTTTCTGGTATATTGTTACTTTCTTTTGTGATTTAATATTATATATATTTATTGAAAATATCATGCATTATTTTAAATTGTAACTCTAATTTGACGCTACATTAATTCATATATCTTGTAGGTCTTCAAACAAAGGGTAAATTTGCATTCCCAGTTTGTGGCTTGAGAATAAAATCTCATCGTTCAATGAGTTTAGAAAAGGAACTATAAACAAAGAAAAATTCAATGGTAAAGAAGAAAATGGGAAAAAAACCACGAAGAATGACACCTCACCTATGGAAGTTGGAATATATTAGAGATTGTCAAGGTACGCAAATTATTTATGTATGACATATTATATAAATCTTTGGTTAATTTCATTAGTATTAATTTCATTTTGTCCCATTAATTAGTGTTAATTTCAATTTGTTGATGTTTCATGAATGTCATTAAGGCACGAATGGGCTTCCACAAGGAATGAAAAGTTACCCGATGCAATTCAGCAGATTGCCATACTACGAGCACCTAAAAATAGTTCATCTGTTTGATACAATGAATATCGGGAAGAACATAACATAATTGTTATGGCGAATATTAGATGGAAGGACTGACAAAGAGAGAATTGAAAATATTTTTTGTGACATCCAGGAAGCTAATCATGCATTGCAAAGTGTTATTATTAATTCTAATGGCGATGGTCATGAACATAATACTAGTCTTCCTTGGTTATTTACGGAGAAACACAACAATATTGCAAAATAGGTCATTCAAAAAATTAGGTTTCCGACGGGGTTTTCATCAAACATACAAAATATCTTAACGAAAAAAGGTGATTTTGGTGGGGTTAAAACACATGACTGGCATACATTCATTAAGGTAATTAGTAGGTTATAATATATTTCCTTATTGGTACTCATTTTTTGGAAACAAATAATAATTATTTGTTTTTTGTTACAATATGTTCTACCTTTATCTCTCCTAGATGACTTTGACAACAACGTAAAACACATTATTTATGTACTTGGAAAATACATGAGGTAAGTATTGTTTTATAAGGAAAATGTACTTCTTATGTGATTTGTAGTGGAACTTATTGACATATTATGTTTTATCTACAAATTTA
>JZKD02S1642387.1:131340-143998 GCA_000966675.3 Picea glauca
GGAACATGGGTCAACACAAACCTTATGTCTAGTAGGTTCCTAGTCCTACTATATCTTCTCGTGAGTCCAAAGTTCATAATGAAATTCCCACAATCATTCAAGGATATATACCAAAATGATATCCAATGTTTATACCCTCTATTCAAACATGATGTGTTAAGTTATATGTTCCATAAAATTGGTGGCATTAGTTGTGCCATTAAACACTAGTGGATATTTAATCTCTACATGAATCCACTTAATAGAATTTGGTAGTGTGCATATTTGTGTCAATTAATTCTCATACTCCCTAGGCGACCCAAAAATAATGGACACTTTGGAATAAATGACATAGGAGAATACTATTCTCCAACTCAACTTTCCACCAGTAGTTGGATTAATGTAGTCTTCCAACTATCCTATGGTGAGATTAATGCAGTCTTCCAACTCTCCTAGTCATCCAATACTTTTTCTATCTATTTAACAAATGTATTTCCCTACATTAGATCCAATGGATATACCATCCAATAACCTTTCTTAACAAATGACATCATTATCAAATTCCCAATCAATCCATTACAATAATAGGTATGGATATTTGTCATCTACTATGTCAATGAACTCAAAGTAAGCATAAATATTCACACAATCGAGATAAAATTCCATCTCGCCAATTTGAAAATGGGGAAAATTTGTGATTGGTTCACCAACTACCACTAGATCGACAAGTGGACCCAATTTGGTACTCCGGTGTCGTTACTTCAAAATCGCAACTGTATGAGATGCCGTTACTGCAGCTTTCGCTACTCCTGTTGCCGCTACTTCGGTGTCGTTACTTCAAAATAGCCACTGTACGATATTCCGTTACTACAGCTGCCGCTACTCCCATTGTCGCTACTCCGGGTGGCGTTACTTCAAAATCATCGTTGTATGAGATGTCATTACTACAGCTGTCGCTACTCCTGTTTCCACTACTCTGGTTACCGCTACTCCATGTGCCGTTACTTCAAAATCACCGCTATACAAGATGTTGTTACTGCTGTTGTCGCTACTCCGGTTGCCGGTACTCTAGTCGCTACTACTCTGGGTGTCATTACATTAAAATCGTTGCTGTACCAGATGCCGTTACTCCGAGGTGTTGCCACTCTAGCCGCCGCTACTCTTTCGTTGCCGCTACTCCAGTCACCACTACTCTCTGGTTGTCACTACTCCTACCTCTACTACTTTGGTTGCAGTTACTCATCTACACTCCCACTAACATGGATACCGATATTTCAGCTATCACCACTTCCGATGTTGCCGCTCGAATCGACGTTGTCATTTTCTGCGACTGCAGCCGACGTTATTCCTGTGATGATGCTTCTCCATAACAGGTGAGTCACCAGGTACGTCCTCAACCAAATTTAACAGATTTGGGTAATATTACACATGGCATAGGCATTCACACCCGAGGACAGTCTTAACTTTCAGTTTGGGGGAGACTTTATGTCTTTTTCCAAAGAGTCATCATTACCCTCTTTAATCACACGATTTCACAATCATTACTTAAAACTTTCTGATGTCATTGTATGCATAGGGATTGGACACACCTGCCAAAATGTTAATCATCTGCCAAGATATTAAATTTGCTATCATATCGTCATCATTACTTACATGCCACATCATTTAATTTAATTTATTTTTTTTAAATCCACGACTCTTTCCACAACACGTTTTCCAAAAAACTATTTTGCCTATCGTTTCTCTTGAACTGGTCGTTGGTACTCCTTGAGCAGGCACAGTCGATGGAACAAAATGGGTGGTGGAGAATTTAGGTATGAGCCAAAAAATACTACACAGTTCTGTCAAAATCTGGAAGTCTAGCAAATTTTCTAGAATGCAGGTTGTGACGTGTATTTCAAGAGGTTACAGGGATTCGATGCAGACATTACATCATAATTCACCCAAAATTTGGATGGCCACTCCTCCATGGTCACAGATTAAAAATCAGAGTCATGGAGGAAACCATTTTAACATCTAGTGGGTTTCCAATATCTGGTCAAGGATGGTTTGTCTGAAAAACACCACTCCCGAAATTTCCAGAGTTGTTTCTGCGTGAAGGCGAATAAGTAAAGCCGAAAGGGAAAGGATACAAACATAATTCTCTGCTGCCTCCATGGGCCAAGGTAGCACTATTATTCATAAGGTACATGACATGTGAATGTCACCCCTCTACTATTTACAAATATCATCTCAAATTGCTCACATCTCTGCATTTCCAACAATGCCTAAACATGCCCTTTTTTATGTGGAATAACGTTCATCGAATGGAGCGAGCAGCTCAATGCTCGTGCAAACCACTCAAAATCCTCACAAATCATGGCCTTGTTAAGCTACTAGTCATGCATGTGCTAGAGAAAAGCCCTGTGATTTGGTCACAGTTCATAAGATTCTCGGAAGAGGAATTGGAAAAACTTATCCCAGAAGTAGTAGAAACCCTAGAAGAGAGAGATGGGCTGAGAAGGTTTGTAGAGGCTGCCGAAACTATTGAATAAGGGAAGATAATAGGTGCTAATACATAGGAATCAACCTCATATGAAGATGAGGAAACAGGGAAACCATCAGTGGAAGTTAGAGAATTTGGGGGAATGAGGCAGGTCATTAACCTGGATTCAGAAGAAGAGGAAGCAAAGGGTTCTATTCCTCCAAACCCTTTTCCTGAACAAGAAATATATTTTTCTTCTCCATCAGCAGATGAACAAGAAAGAGATGTTGCTACTTCCTCAACAGATGAACAAGAAAGATATGTTGCTACTCCCTCAATAGATGAACAAGAAAGAGACATTGCTATTTTTCCTGTAAATGATCATGAGATAGATGTTGATATCCCTTCATCTGATGAGCAGGAGAGGAATGTTGCTACTCATCCAATCTATGAACAAGAGGTAATTGACGTTGTTACACAAGAACCAATGCAAAAACTTTCTGAATTTCCTGTCTGTGAATATGGTGCAACTACTCCTCCCATCGGTGAGTAGGTAATGATTGACGTTGTAACACAAGAACTAGCGCCAGAACAAGTTGTTCCTGAAAACCCAATTTTTGAAGACACATCAGCTACTCCTCCAGTTTTTTAGCAAGAAATGACTGACGCTGTTACACAAGAACCAGCATCAGAGCATGCTACTCCCAAAAACCCTGAACCAGAGTTGGGTGCTGCTACTCGAGGAAAAGTGTGAGTTAAACAAGAGCCAGACATAGAGGCTGTAGGCAATGAAGCTAAGAATGAGGTTCCTCCTAGGGGATGGGCTGAAGAAATTCCTTTCAAACAGGGATTTGTCGAATTTTGTGCAAGGAGAAGAACCCCTATTCAGGACCGTTATAGGACAACCTTTAGAGAAAGTCTGCAATTGAGAAGTGAGAATGCTAAGCTAAAGAAGCAGGTGCTCCGCCTAAAGAAATGAGCACGAAGATACAAAATAATTTCCAAGGAAGCAGTGAGGAGAAATGTCAAGGAGACTATTTCGGCAGCTACCCAAACTGTCGATATTCCCATAGTATCATCAACTACTCAAACTGCCGATACTCCCAGAGTAAAAGAAGCTACCCAAATTGAATTGGGTTTGCATACAATATCTAGTCAGACTGAGCCTATCTTGCACACCTCTATAGTACTAGCAGCCACTCAGATTGATCCTATTTTGCACACTTCCATAGTAATAACATCTACTCAAGCTGAGCCAATGACAACTACAGTTGAATCTCAGGTAGTTTTGTTGAAATCCGAGATACAAAAGTGGAAGAAAATTGTAGCCCATTTTCGGATAGGATCTATCCCTTCTTCAGTGCACCTAAGGACATTGAAAGACATAAGGGAGCAGGCTTCTAGAGTCGTTGGTGACTATGAGGAAAAGTTTGAAGAAGAGAAGAACAACGATGAGAAACAAAAGGAAAATATTATAGAGCTGGAGGCACATATACAAAGGTTAAGAGATGACAAACATGATATGTATGATATTAAACAATAGGTAGTAACGTGCCGCTCCCCTTCTCTCATCTATGTAATGTTCCTTCATGAACAATATTTATTTTTCATTCTGGAATGTATTCACCAGAAGATGGTTTATAATATTAAAGACCCCATGCAGTTTCTTAGGACCTTGAAAAGTTATGACATCCCCACACAACATCTCATGTGTGAACTGTAGATGCACAACTACCTGCTAAGAGATGATAAAAAATTCAATCTAGTTCCTTATGTGGGAGATGTCCAATTGAGGGCCTTTCTTTCCTACACCATTAACCAGGTGAAGTGGAAGAAGAAATTTGATTATTTAGAGGAAAATCAGGTACACAAACCCCTTCAGGTTAGAATGGAGAACTTTCAAGTTGAACAGATCATCAACAAACATAACTATTTCAGACGGATTCCCAATTGGCCATAAAAATATGGAAACTACACAACACTAGTGTGCTAAGATTTGCCTAAAACAATTGACCTATTGAAAGCAAGAGGCACTTGAAAACTGTGACCAGAGATGGGCCTTATCACCACCTGTTGTCAGGGAACGAGAAGCATTTGGGGCTCCCAATTTTCACAGATCCATGGAAGGAATAACCAGGTATATAGCATGTATGAGGTTTTTTGTGGTTCGATGGCTAGGTTTGAGATTTTCATTCCCCATCATCTGGATGCCACTTGATCAATATCAACCTGGTTATGAGGTCTAAAGAGAATGATGGAAGGATATAATATTGACTGGGGGATATAAGTTTCCAGGGACAGATATGGTTGAGGCATATGACATAGCATAACTTCAGGCCTAGTATCAAGGTTCCAACCCAGATCTGCGAAGGCGATGGCCTGCACGAGGATGTGCATGTGACTAAAGTTTGGGGGAGATGTTGGCCCATGAAATTGCTTGTTTTCTACCACCTTTTTCTATTCTTATTTACCTCCATTTATATATTCCTTGAGCTATTGTGTGTAACCACAAGGGTAAGAATGCACCTCTATTATGTCATTGTGTGTATTAGTTCAAAAATGTTAGAGATAGGTTGGGCATTTACCAAAGAGAATCACTAATCTTTGAAATCTCATAGGAACAGAGAAAACATAGTCTGGCAAGATGATGCGATCAAGGATGCAACACAGTCTGCGGGTTGAAGGTGCAAAAGATGACCTGTTCCATGGTCCAACATTAGGTTCTGTTAATTGTTTTAGCCTTTGTGTATTTTTAGGAAGATCTGTTACCCTAATCTTGGGATGCTCTGTATCCACGAATTGTATAAAAGGCCGAACATAGATAGAGAATGGATTAGCCAGTCAGTCAGCTAGCTAGGAGTTGTCCTATATCAAGACTGCAACCTATGTAATATCGTTTTATTTAACGAAAATCGATTTTCTTATGAGTTTCTGAGTTTTCATGGCAGTTAGTTCACCGCAGCCTTGATCGGGGAGTTGGGCCCGCTCTTCTGGTCAGGTGTTGTTGGATTATGATATAGTTTTGTTGTGGTTTTGTGTGGAATATGTTAGATTTGTGTGTTCTACTTCATTTACAGTTATCCTGCTTCATTTGAATGTTACCATTATTTATGTTTAAGCACCAATAATCTAGTTTCTATTCTTTATTTTACTGCAATGATTGTTTACTTACATGATCAATATTGAAAGAAAGCACATTCTGCACATACAATGCATGGTAGACTGTAAAACATTCAGGCCCCTGGGTTGACAAATTAGATGTATTAGGTGGTAAATCTAGACAATATACCATACCCAACAATGAGGATATAAGTAATTCCTTTCAATATACCCCACTTCATAATAATTATAAAATCATCGTGGGAGATGATCCCTCGCTTACCTCTTCATAAATTTGCAAATCTAGAAGGTTTCAGGGATCATCGCTTGTTGCATTATAAACGACCAACGCCTATCATCACATGTTTTCTCCTATATTCCACGTGAAGACCCTTAAAAAAAGTCCTAAATCCTAAGAAAGAAATATATTTTGACTTTCATCTTCTACTAGATTCCCTTCTGGCATATAGGGTGGAAATTAAGACTATAACATATACTACTAGCTATTGTACTTCCCACCAAATTGCATTACTCCAAGTGAAATATTTGCTATCTCCCGTTCATCATGTGTGATTCCTACTCATTTAAAGTGGTATGTGTTACCATTTGTTGGCATTAATGTGAGTACCCTGACTTCAACAAGTGAAATCATCCTTCATTTAGGGTGGTGTGAAAAACTATCACCTAGAGTAGTGTGATCACCCTTCGTTTCAAAACATTATGATCACACTAACTTGATTTGGTGTGAACTACCCTTCGATTTAAACATTTCCCTTTCTCTTCATTTATATGGTATCATGTACCTTCATTTGAATAGGGTGAGTTACCCTTACTTGAATAGGTGTAAGTGTCTTTATTTAAACAAGTTCTCCATTTTTGTGATCTGCCATTCTTTCAAAGTGTTACAACTTTTTTCGTGGGAACAACTTTGATTTCTTTCATTGATATGAGTGTGAGTAACCTTCATTTTTTTGGTAAAGGAATGACTCAACCACAAGGCTACAAGTTCCTCATCCAAAAAGATACAAACATAGTTGTTGAAAGGGTATGAATTTCTTTAACCTCATGTTGTGATTAGCCCTTCACATTAATAGGTTAAATTTGATATTCAAGGTAATTATTGTGACCAATCTATATTAATATCGATTAATGGTTGTGAGTGCATTGAAGTGGATAAGTAAAGGGTTGGCCCACTCTCACAAGCATAGTGATAGATTTAAAAAAAACACATCTCCCATATTGTCCCCCTGGGATACCCCTACCAAATTGTTTTTGACCTCCAGCTCAGAGACCCAATATCTCAATTAAAACCATTCATTCAAGGGGAATGCATTTTATCTTCCCTTTGATCCCAAGGTGCCTTTGGTTTCCCTTTTGGTCCACTAAGAAAGACACCTAATACATCCCAAAACCCCCTTTGATAAGCCCTTATCACATAAGAAACCCTTTGGAGGGTCAATCACACATGAAAATATTGAGTATGGGTCAATCATGAATCCCAACATCCAGTTTCTCATGTAGATTTTTTTTTTTAAACCTACAGGAAGTGTGGCAATATCGATGATAGTTCGTTGCACTTTTCCACGGTTTTGCGTCGCACATATAGCATCTGCGTCATAAATGTTTTCTCTACCAAACATTTTCGTCGCTATTGCCACACTTTTTCGTTACAACTTTCCACACTTTTCCATCACACGTATGGAATCTACGTCGTAATATGTTGGTAAGTTTTTTACTTTGGCATGGTTTTTCATCCCTATTGCGACGAAGTTTCGTCACTATTGCCACGCTTTATAAGGTAAACCTATCTTGAGAATGATGACACGTGGAGGGATTATTTCGTCATTGTTTCCACGAATAATTGGTTCGTGGATATAGCGATGAAAAAAGTTCCATGAAAAATAGTCTTTGATTTCGTGGAAATTGCGACAGATATGTGTGGCAATAGCAATGAAAAACTGTGGAAAATTTGGTCATATGCAGTAGTGTGGTTGCATGTTTTCCATGAAAAGAGAAAAATGAAATTCATGCCCCTGCCTTGGAAAGTTGGGGATTTCATACTCGGGAATATGAACAATATTGACGGTTTCGCGGGCCACTTCCACAAACTCAATTTGAAATATGTTGAAAAAGTAAAAGGGTTTGAACCTAATAGTATTTTTGTAGAAAACCTATTGGTTGTCGGTTTCAATAGTTCTTTCATTAAAACTATCTTGAATGAAGATGAAGATAACGCCTCAGGCAGTCTTTCTCGTGACATCGACAACCTAGAGACAATACTCAACACCAATTATTCATACAAGTAGAAACCAAAAGGTTCGGGTGAGCAAAGTGCCCAATCCCCGACTGCCACACCCAAGACTACAACATCTCAGAGAAGCACTCCAACGACCTACCCAAGTAAGAAAGTCACACACAATTGTTCAAGCGGAGGAGGAGATAAGAACCCTCCCTCTGGAAAAATTGAAAGTTCTCATAAACTTCCCGCGAGCAACAAACGAAAAAAAATTGTGCAAGAAGAGGAGGGACCAAGGGGAGAAATTGATATCCACGATCTCTCCCTCGAAAATATGGAACTAGAAATTGACATTGACAAAATTTTCCCCGATGAAGACCAATGAGAGAGAACTCCTCCCCATAACCCTCAGATGGAAATAATTGGGACTGATAACTTCGACGAAGAAGAGTCTTTTTCATTTCAGAGCATTTTTTTTTACAATGAATCCAAAATATTGGTTATTGAAAAGAGAGATGTAAGGAATAAGAAAGGGAAATCTCGTTCATAGATGAACCTATGAAACATGCACCCTTCCTAGATCTCCCAAATACACTGAGCAACTGGAGATTCTCTAGACAACTTTATTAACAGCCTTGAAGCAGAGAATGTCAGGTTAAAGGAGAGAATCAAAGAATTGGAGGGAGCTCTAATGCCCCTTCCACTGTTGGCTAGTCCTTTAGCAATGATCGGGCCCACCACACCTGCGAAAAAGTTAAAGGGATCATCAAGCCTTCTCACATCCGCCTGAGGCTATGTGGAAAAGAATATGAAGAGAAGAATGGAATTAATAATAGAAGCTTGGGAGATGTCAAAGAGTATGGTCTCTTTTGGAAAAAGAGCGCATGCTTTTCATGAGTATCTGCAAGCAGATTTGAAAAATGAGCAAGGTTTCTACCTCGATGTAGTTGTACCATTTGGTGTTAAAGTTACTAGTATGACATAATTGAGAAGAAGAGAGGAGGATCTCCCTTCTCGGATCGAATAAACCAACTAAACGCATGCTGGAAAGAAAAGGTAAAAAACCTAAATGGTATCGTTCAAGGATGTAGCCAGGCCATATCTAGAAGAGACAGACAATTCAATAAGCTAACTGAGATATATCTAACTGGTAGCACCAATGAATTCCAAGACCCGAAATTGATATTAAAATCATTTTTTTTAACCAAGTAAGCATTTGATGATCAAGTTCAAATCTATAAAGGACTGCCATTTGAAATTTTTTATGGAATTCTTGAATATGGTGAAGATGATGTAAAAAACTGTCTAGTTGAGTATTCGATTAAAAACTAAGATATTGAAGAAGCATTGTGCAAACTCTCTATTAATATAAGGGACTTGGAAAGTGAATTATTCAATATAAAAATATGGCATGAAGTCAACGTGGAGCCCATGAGGAGCTACATCGAGGAGTGGTTCAAAAAGGTTGTCGACAAGATTATCAATGAAGGGCAAAGGACGCTTGAGACAGTGCCCATAACCGCTGAGGAAATCCATAAAAGGACATCAACGAGCAAATGACAAGGCATGGGATACCATCATAGTAAGTTCATACTGATCACATTCTTTTGAATTTGTCAATGTCTTCATCCATTTACTCTACCTCTTTAAATAGAAAGGTTTAATCGAGGACTAACAATTTTCTCTTTCTTCTTGTCAGGTCTTGTTGTCTTCCATCACCAACTTTCTTCTTTCTACAAGCTTGATTCTTGTACATATTTTCTTTATGGTCCGCGGGAGCCCCAATCCCAGTCATTATGGAAAACTCATTTAAATTTCAAAGAATATGTACTAAACTATATATTTTTTTACAAATTCCAAGAGATCTATTTTGGGAAATAATATCAACTGTATTTTGTAATCCAGATTATCTGAATATAAAATATTTGAGGTTGTTGTATGGTGTTTTCAATGTTTAATATTGTTTTTTTGAATTTTGTATATATATTTTTAAATTAACACATTTTCATGTACAACTATTGATAAATGAATTCAACCTCTTTCTACAAGAATTTAAGATGCTCTTTGATCCATAGTTAAAAATGCACGATAAGCTTTTTTTTTCTCTGCCTAGTACTTCCATTTAAATAAAATCTACTCTATTGCGACATCTGCAACTTTCGCTCTTTACATTTTACATGGAAGAATAATTTGTGATAGGACATAGTTTTATGGCCACTACCCCTCTAACAAAGTCAACAAATCAGTGGCCATATACAACATGGAAACTCGGGTGTTGACGTCATGTTCCTGTTTAATATTGTGCATATATTATAGCTTGTTATATTTGAGAAAATGCTTGCATATAAAAATGTTAAGTCATATATATTTTTGTCTATTGCTTATGGGTTTGAGCAAAATTTGCGAGTTGAAATCACCCTTCAAATTGGAACATGGTTTACATTTGGACCACAAAAAATCTATTAAGATAAATTAATATGAATAGTATTGAAATAAATATAAACAAATTCTCTTTAAGCTTGAACCTAACTTTGTCGAGCTCCAAGTATAGTACATAGCTGAGAATGTTTTTCCCATAATCAATGTCTTTATATTGCTTCATAATTATCAGACTAAATGTTCTTGTCTCCCTTTCTTTTCCCTCCTCTATACTTACCCGTTTTTCCCTTCTCTTCTTCCCCTGTATTATCCCTTCTGGTTCTATACTTAGTCGCATTTCTATGATCGCGGGTTCTCGGGTTGGTGGTTTGACAGATCCTCATATTCATCTATATCCTCACATCATGAGCCTGACTGACCACCATCCCTTTTAATACTTAGCCAATTATCTGACCGCGAGATCCTGGGTTCGCTCTATCGAACTCTTATGCCACGTGTTCTATGATATACATCTTGCACCCAAAACTTTCGTGATCTACAATTCCACCCCGGACTCCTCGAACTCACAAGCTTCACTATACCCGGGTTCACAAAAGTTTCAAACCATTTATCGCTCCCTTCCATGCTCGCCACATTCACGCCCTTCCCAATGCACATTCATTATGCTTTTATTAGTGACAACTCACCACACAGGTTCAAAAAGACTGGCATTAATAAATGAACAATAGATGTTGTTGTGTGAGATACTTACCCCTTTTTCCCTTTTCTTCTTCCCCTCTATTATCCCTTTTTGGTTCTATACTTAGTCACATTTCTATGATCACGGGTTCTTGGGTTGGCAGACTAACAGATCCTCATCTCCATCTATATCCTCACATCACGAGTCCGACCGATCGTCGTTCCTTTCCATACTTAGCCAATTTTATGGCCTCGGTTTCCTAGGTTGGCGCTATTGAACTCTCATGCCCCGTGTTCCATGATATACATTTTGCACCCAAAACTTTCGTGATCTACAATTCCACCCCAGAATCCTCGAACTTGCAAGCTTCACTCTACCCGGGTTCAAAAAAGTTTCAAAGAATCTATCACTCCCTTCCATCCCCTCCACCTTCGCGCCCTTCCCAATGCACATTAATTATGGTTTTACTAGTGACAACTCAACATATAGGTTCAAAAAGATTGGCATTAATAAGAGAAAACATCGAGGACATCTCCCATTAATACGCATTAAACCACGATTTACAGGAGTTCGACCGACTGTTGTTCCTTTCCATACTTAGCCAATTTTATGGCCGCGGGTTCCCGGGTTGGCGCTATCAAACTCTCATTCCCCGTGTTTCGTGATATACATCTTGCACCTAAAACTTTCGTGATCTACAATTCCACCCTAGACTCCTCGAACTCGCAAGATTCCCTCTACCTGGGTTCACAAAAGTTTCAAAGCATTTATCGCTCTCTTCCATCCCCATGGCCTTCACGCCCTTCCCAATGCACATTAATTATGCTTTTACTACTGACAACTCAACACATAGGTTCGAAAAGATTGGCATTAATAAGCGAAAACCTTGAGGACATCTCCCATTAATATGCATTAAACCACGATTTATGGGAGTCTGACTGACCGCCGTTCCTTTCCATACTTATCCAATTTTATGGCTGCGGGTTCCCAGGTTGGCGCTATCAAACTCTCAGTCCACATGTTTTGTGATATAGATATTGCACCCAAAACTTTTGTGATATACAATTCCACCCCATACTCCTCGAACTCGCAAGCTTCACTCTACCCGGGTTCACAAAAAGTTTCAAAGCATTTATCGCTCCCTTCCATCCTCGCCACCTTCACGCCCTTCCCAATGCACATTAATTATGCTTTGATTAGTGAAAACTCACCACATAGGTTCTCAAAGATTGACATTAATAAGCGAAAACCTCGAGGACATCTCCTATTAAAACGCATTAAACCACGATTTACAGGAGATTATGTTATCATATATCTTCTTCACATGTTACATTTCATATTACTTTATGGGAAGATTCCATTTCATATTAATTACTTTATTCCTGCCATGTATTTGTGGGTAGATTCTTTTTCAATAATTGTAAATTAAGATATAAGTTATAGTGTATATGTATTCACTGAAATAATATTCCCGTCTCTCCCCATCTTCCAATAATCATCATCATCAATAATTATAGGGTGCCAACTATCATCCCCATTTCCAAATCTACTTGGCACGGACTAAGTTGCCACACAACACTTGTTTTATTACAACTCTTTTGAGGTTTTTTTTGGGCCATTAAAAATACTTTCAGTACATTTATTGGCTTAAGATTAGAAACATATAAGGTTCAAATCCAGAGGGGGGTAGGGTATGTATACCTTTGAAGACTTTACCAGTCAAATCGCTGGGCGGAGGGGGGTCCCTTGTCCCACAAACAAGGGGGTCTCATACACCAATTTGGTGTGCTGGCTTGGCCGTGACCTTAAAAATAGATTATTA
>JZKD02S1642398.1:27320-41281 GCA_000966675.3 Picea glauca
TAGTAATGGCTCGATTGGTTCGAGTCCCAACTTCCTGTACCCAGATCTTGTCGGGGACACACACAAAGAAAAATAAATGAAGAGCAGACCGCTCTGATACCACTGATCCAGATTTAGGAGCGGAACGAACTGATTAACAGACTGAATACAATAAACACAGAGATAGGAAGAATAACACAAATATCCAGTGAACAATATCTTCTATTAAATAATGAAATAGGTTGAGACTGTAAAACTGCAGAATTGAAATTTGCTTGAATGGTGGTAGCTATCTCTGAGAAGAGATGTGGCTGCTACGTGCATCTGTCTGAGCATATGGATTACAATGAGGCTCCAGAGGGCCTTTACATATTACTAAAGAATGTCAAAACCCTAGACATCCAAAAACCTAACCCTAGAAGGTGAAACGCCAAAAGTCATGTGGGCTTTGTGGGCAAGTTGGTGTAATTTGGTACCTTAACTTCCTAGGGTCGTAACTTTTGCATACGACCTTTGTTTTAGGCGCGTGATAATTCATTGGAAAGGTCTTTCAGAGAACTACACATTCCACCATCAGAATCTGACTTCGTCTATAGTCTAACTATGGTGAGTCAAGAAAACAACATTTAGGGCCCCAAAACAACCCTGGAAGTACATCAAGATGTGCTGACATGAAAACATACAAAATAAGTCAGTTGGATTAGGCAAGAGGCCACCTGTATGCACTTGGAGAATGTGTGAGTCTTCAAACAACCCCATAAGTGTAGAACTCGCAATTATAAAGCAGTACATAAAGATGTGCTAAATAAAAAATGGACACAAGGAGCCAGTTGGAATAGGTGGGTGGCCACCAATATCCACCTGGATCAACCCCCCCATTATCTCTCTAGCTACCTAACATTCCATTGCCTTTATGAAAGAGTTGTCCTCAACGCTTGATGTACAACCATAAACCAGGGTCCCATGGATAAGTGTGGACCATAGTGCTGAAGTAGACTATAGAACTAGGTTCCCATGGATAAATGTGGACCATAGTGTTGAATAGACTAGAGAACTAGGTTCCCATTAATAAATGGAAGCCACCATGTTGAAGTAGTCCAATTGCCATTGTAACCCAGGGTTCCATGTCCAATTGCTCATGTGTTTTTCTTGGGAGCCCACCATTCTGTAGGTTCTATCGAGCCACTAATCGACTCTGATGAGTGTATTGTCTTTTTTTAAGATTACTGTATTTCCATTCGATTATAATATAATGTGGGGATTCTGTGCACCAAATAATTTGTTAAGAAGTACCCTGTAGCATGCAATGATTTGAGTCTGTGATTAAATTTGAGTTAAGGTCTTTCATTCTGATAATATCATTGTATGTGTGTGAAAAATACCTTTCGAAGCCTGGTTTTTGGCACAAATATTAATTCTGTATTAAATCTTCAAGCAATGCAATCTCTTCAGCATAGGTAATCAATCCATGTTTAGACTTTGATAAACGTATTTGGCATATAGCCTTTAACTCTGTGTTTATAGTTTAAGCAATGAATTCGACCTATTCAAACTGCGAACCCATGCAGTTCGGATTTTCAAAGTTAATGTTGTTTATTTATTTCATTTTCTGAAGAGTTTGATTTAGACGATTTGGTAACCAATTCTAATGATGGGACCCTGTCGTTGCGAGGGTACCCATCAGGAAGTTCTTGGACCAGCCTCCCCTTTAGCGTGGGGCGTCTACTCAACCAAAATGCGAAAGGGAAAGGACATTAGGGTCTCTAAGTTGCAAGTTAAGTGAAATTTTGTATAAGCATTTCCTGTCTTAAATCATTCTATTGAAAGTTACACTCATTTTACTTATGTTGAATAATTACTAATAATAATTTGTGTTTCCTTGCAGGTACTTCGACCATGCAAAATTCTGGATTCAGGCCCCTGCCATACGCACAAAAGGTATTCAGGTTTCATTTCACCACTCTTGAGAGAGTGCCCTAGGTTTCTAAGGATTGATACGATTCTAAATCTGCAATGATATCATCGTGGGTGAAATTGTTCATTCATAATGATAGTCAATTCTTTAACTTTGTATCTTTAGTTTTAATGGAAGGACATAAGGAGCAAAAACCTTATTACTGTGTAATAGAAATGAATGGGATGCACTGAACAAGGATGTATCATTACTCTTAGTTGTATAGTCGGCTTAGATGGAAACTCTATCAGTCCATATTCGTTTTCGGTAAGATATTTATGTTATACATGGAATTCTGAAATGGGTAGCAATACATATTCTTGTATTGGAAAATTCTACTCTATACTCCCTTCCGGGTTCACCTTGATATTTATAAGGAAGTTGGAACGATTTTATTATTTATTAATACAACTGTGTAATTCGAACTTATCGAAGAAATGTATGCGCATACAAATTTTAGGTGTTCAAAATATTTGTCTTTCGACTAATTGGGATTTTGTTCCTCTCATATTTCATTTCTAGAACTTTGTTTGCTATTAGTTAGACTGTTCGTTTTCCATTATATTATTTCTTTTCCAGAACTTCATTTGTGACTAGATATACTCTTCGCTTTCCATCATTTCATTTCCAGAACTTTGTTTATGACTGGTTAGACTATTCACTTCCCATCATTTCATTTCCATAAATTTGTTTATGACTAGTTAGACTACTCGCTTCCCATCATTTCATTTCCATAAATTTGTTTATGACTAGTTAGACTATTCGCTTCCCATCATTTCATTTCCAGAAATTTGTTTATGACTAGTTAGATTGTCCGCCTCCCATTCTATTTTTAGTACCTGTTAGTATGCATACAATAGGTATTTAAAACGAGTCATGCAAATCTGTATAGCTATTCACACACACACATACTTCCTATTGTAGGTAATCATTCCAACAATAATGAAATCGATAGAGCAATTCATCAAGAATTAAGGGATGACCCACAGAGGTAGGTATGTACGTATAGGTATGTAAATGTTTTAAATCTCAGATTTACTTCCAGAATAGCATTCGCACAGTCTAAAGTTCACTTGCAAAACAGAATAACCAGATGTATCTGATTCACCGATCTGGTAGTGATTTCTAGCACAATATAATGAAATAGTATTCTACTTAACACAAATATGTTTCCTAATACATTTCCATAATTTGATTCCATTCCAACCAAGATACATAGAAAGGTTTGTTCAACAACTACAGTTAAACTGTAAGGGTTTATCCTACATTTCATTTCATTCCATCGGAATTTAATAAAACAGAGCAATTCATTCATATTTAAACAAATGCAATTCTATTAGCCAATAATTCAAATAACATTTGAACAGAGAAGGAGTAGATAGACATATCTGAACAACTGTTGAACAACGAATGGAACAACCAAGTTCCTCCCAATGTTAGAACAGAACAACCAATTTACTTGTCACGTTCACCCCCTAGCTTGACCATGAATCCATGAGGGAAAACTCCTAACCCCTCCTCAAGGATAGTCCTTCAATTTTGGTAACTTCTCCTTGCCTCACACTCAGAAAGAAGTGCTCATAACAACAAGAGATAATTCATTTTCCCCAACATACTAGGCAACGTCTTGCCTCCTCTAATATGCTATATATCCAGAAGCAAATGTGCCTAGGTCTTTTTCCCCTTGGGAATTTTCGCAACTTTCCAAATCCTTGATTTTCAAGGGTTGTCAATGGCCAAATACTTGATTTGCCACTTGTAACATTCAGCCCTGAGGTAGTTCCAACATGTTCCCCACTCATGGAGTCATGGTCAGCTGATTTTAACCTGCTTGTTCCATCTATCCATCAACAATAAATATAAAAATATTTGTTTCTTACAAGTGTCATAGTCAAAGAGTTAGTTGGGTCAAATCAGATATTTTCCCAACAATCATAGTAATTATTTGCAATTAACTAAATTCAAAATTCGGAATTGCCATAAATGGCAATAATTTTCCAATTTCGAATTTACCAAAAAATGAAAATAATTTCCTAAGCATTTTCAGACTTTAAAAATAATTTATTTTTGGGGATGTTACATCCTTTCCCCTTTCAATAAAACATTGTCCTCAGTGTTCATCCCTTTCTTGCAATAGGATTGGATGAGATTTCTGTAGATCTTCCTTGAACTCCCAAGTGGCCTCCTCGGGACTAAAGTGCTTCCATTGCACTTTTACCTTGGCAACAACTCCGTTTCAAAGTGTTATTTCGCTCCTGTCCAGAATGCGCAGAGGTTCCGTTTGGAACTCGCCTTCTGGTTCCACCTACACCAAGTTCCAATCGATCACATGAGCAGGGTCATGAACATAATTCTTTAAGAGAGAAACATGAAATATATTATGAATTTTTAGATTGGTAGGAAGTGCAAGTTGGTATGCTCCGGGTCCAATTCGAGCTAAGATATCGAAAGGGCCACATAACCTGGGTGCCAACTTGGCACAGTTCCCTAGCTTTAGCGAACTTTTACTGGCCTTGACTTTTAAATAGACGTGGTCTCCCACTCGAAATTATAGGTGTCTTCTTTTCAAGTCCACGTAACTTTTCTATCTGTCCTGTGCCTCTTTTAAGTTCTGTTGTACTTTTCTCACTGTGCTCTCCATTTCCTGGAGCATCTCTAGTCCCACCATGAGTCTGTCAACTGGGTTATCCTAGCTAATCAGAGTCGTACACTTTCTGTTGTAGAGTACTTCGAAGGGGCTCATCTTAGCCAAAGTTTGCTAACCATTGTTGTATACAAATTCCACCAAGTGTAGGTAGTCTTCCCACTTACTTGGTTTTGTTCTTACGTACATGCGTAGCATATCTTCTACAATTTGGTTTGTTCGCTCAGTCTGCCCATCTGTTTGTGGATGATAACTTGTTTTGAAATTCAAGTTAGTATTTAACCTTGCAAACAATCCTTTCCAAAAAGCACATGTAAATTTTATGTCTCTATCCGAAATCACCATTTTAGGAATACCATGCAGTTTAAAAATTTCTTTCATGAATATTTCAGCGATGTTAATAGCTTTAAAAGTAGACTTTACAGGAATAAAGTGTGTGGACTTACTAAGCTTATCGATTACCACCATAATTGAATCATTCTATTTTTGAGTTCTAGGAAAACCTGCAATAAAGTCTAGTGATATAGTCTCCCATTTCCATTCCGGCACAGGTAAGGGCTACAACAGGCCGGCTAGATGTTGGTGTTTGGCTTTCACGTGCTGACAATCTTGACACTTAGCTAAGTATTCTATTGTTTCACCCTTCATATTGGGCGAATAAAATAACTTCCCTAGTGTTGCTACCGTTTTCTGGTATCCTGGGTGACCAGAATATGGTTTCTTGTGTACTTCGTCCAAAATCGTTAACTTTAATTCCGTTGAATCTGGTATGTATATTCTGTTTTTAAATTGTAGTAGACCATTTTTGTACAAATTCAGATTTGTTTTGTTTGAACTTTCTGTATTATTTCGTAATTTTGCCACTGTTTTAGTGTAATTCTCATCGTTATTACCTACAACCTTTATCCTCTATTCAAGATCTCTTTCTGCCCTGCTAATGTTTATTTCAAACAGCCCATGAACTCTTCTCCTTAAGGCATCAACCACCTTGTTTTCCTTTCCCTTGATATGTCTTACCTCAAAGTCAAATTCGCTCAAGAAGGCCAACCATCTTGCTTGCCTTGCATTAAGGTCTGGTTGACTAAACAAAAACTTCACACCACTGTTATCCATCAATAACATAAATTTTCCACCCATTATGTAGTGCTGCCACATCTTTAGGGCGTGTATTACAACTGCTAACTCTAAATCATGAGTGACATAGTTTCGTCTGTGCTCCTTTAGTTTTCGGGACTCATAACAAATAACGTGCCCTTCTTGAGTTAGGACACCACCTAATCCTTCTTTACTTCCATCCACACAGACCGTGAAGTCTTTGTCCGGATCTGCTACTTTTAAAATGGGCACGGTCGTTAACAATTCCTTGAACTTATTAAAATTGTCCTAACATTTATGTGACTAGTCAAACTTAGTTCCCTTCTTTTGTAATGATGTGATAGAGTATGCAATCTTGGAAAACCCTTCTATAAATATGCGGTAATATCTGGTGATTCCCATGAATGACCAAATGTCTGCTACATCCTTAGGAATCGACCATTCCATGATGACTCTTATTTTCTCAAGATCGACTGCAATACCTTCCTCAGATATTACATGTCCTAGGTACTATATTTTATTCTGATAAAAGTCACACTTATCGAATTTGGCATACAGTTTGTATTTTCTCAAAGTTTGCAGAACTATCCTTAGGTGTTCTTCGTGTTCTTCTTCTATTTTTGAATACACTAGGATATCGTCAATAAATACCAAAACAAACTTGTCCAAGTACTGACTGAAAATACCGTTCATTAAACACATAAATGTGGCTAGCGCGTTAGTGAGTCCAAACAATATAACAACAAATTCATAATGTCCATATCTCGTTCAAAATGTTGTTTTACTTATGTCCTCATCTTTTGTTCTAACCTGGTGATAACCAGATCTTAAATCCAATTTAGAAAAAATCTTTGCCCCACCCACTTGATCGAACAGATCATTGATCCTAGGTAAGGGGTACTCTTTTTTAACATTCATTTTGTTTAATTGTCTGTAATCGATGCATAATCTCATAGTTTCGTCTTTCTTTTTAACAAAAAGGACCGGTTCTCCCCAAGGTGAAACACTCGGTCTGATATATTCTTTGTCCAATATTTTCTGTAATTGAATTTTTAATTCTGTTAATTTTGGTAAACTCATTCGGTAGGGTGCTTTAGATATAGGGGTTGAACCAGGTAGTAGGTCGATAGAAAAGTCTATCTCTCTCCTTGGGAGTAATTCAGGTATCTCATCAACAAACACATCTTTGAAATCATGCAAGACGACAAAATCCTCCAAGCTAGGTTTATTTTCTTTTCCCAACAGATTTGTTACTTGGATGGCATAAATTTGACAACCCTTTCTCATGCATTTCTTAAATTGCATTGCTGAAATTTGTCAAATTAAGTTTGGTTTTTTTATACCTTGAACTGTCCTAGCAGTGTCATTTTCGTCTTTATACTTGAGTGATTTTTCATAACAATCTAACACTGCTTTATGCCTTTCCAACCAATCCATTCTGAAAATTATGTTATAAGACCCTAACGGTAGAATGTTCAGATTTGTCTTTGTGTTTTGACCACCTAAACTGAACTCACAATCATAAATAAAATCAGATACTTTTCTTTTTGTTCCTGTTGCTAGTTGTACTAGCCAAGAGTTTGCATGTCTTGTTTTCTTAAGTTTATTTGAATCCACTACACAAAGAGCGATGTAACTCAACGTAGCTCCTAGATTAATTAAAACAAAAATACTTGTATTGTTAATTTTACCTTCAATTTCCACTACAGTGGATTGGTGGTCAACTTGTCGGCCATCCACGGCTGCATTGATCCGATGTAAGCTTCTACCCACATCTCCCACTGTAGAGGCTTCCTGTAGGTTGTGAACTGTAGTCCTGGTTGCTAAAGTTAAACGTGGACATTTCCTCCTTAGGTGAGGTTCTCCACATTCCCAACATTTTAACGATTCGTGGGGGCTGTTGTTTGTTCCCAGATTAATTGGCTTACCACCTCCTCGGGTGTTCTGGTTGTTGGAGTAAAAATATTTCCTTAGAAAACTCTTTGTTGCGTTCCGAAAAGGGGCTGGTTGATATCCCTTCTTCCGTTAATTCATTTGGTCTTGTTTCTTGTCTTTCCAAGCCTTGGAAAATTTTGACCACTGTTTGTATTGGTCGTAACACATTCGAGCTTTCCTGAAATCTTCGGTCAAGGACTTGGGATTATCGAATTCGATTATGTCCTTATAGGACTGTGGTAAACAGCTTAGGAACCGCTGTATTTTCACTTTGTCCTCTCGGATATAAGGTACGAACCTTAGTAATTCCAGGGATTTGTTTATTAGATCATCAATAACCATTTGAGCGAGTCGTAACTCATAAAATTCTTTGGTTTTTCTTTCATAGTAACTTTCAGATAGGTATTGTTTCTTAAAGTATTTATTGAAATCTGACCATTCCATCTGTTTTTCCTTTAGGCCCTTGGCCAACTTCAGGTCTTGCCACCATATGCTAGCCTTTCCGTTCAGATTATAGATGGCCATTCTGAACTTCATATTGTTGGAATAGTTTTATATCTGGAAATACTTCTTTATGTCTAATAACCATGCTTCATCTTCTTCCCCTGTTCTGGATTCCCTGTCAAAGGTAGATGGTTTGATTTTCTTAAACTCTCCCTCAAGGTGGTCTACCTATTTCCTTTTTCTTCCTATTTTTGTTTTATCTTTAGCTAAAGGTGTACCTTCAGACGAGTTGTCCCCTTTTCTGCTTCAGGACCAAAATTCTTGGAGGCCCTTTTACTGACCTCTTCTTCCTGGTTATTGTCCTTTGGGCTCTTCTTTGTCACTATTCTTTGTAGCAGAACTTCATTTATTCCCTGTTGTTCCTATTGTGTTTTTTTTCAGTTTCTCATTGTCTGCTTTGAAAACTTGCAGCTCGACAGTGAGATTTCTCATAGTTTCCAGAACTTCGGTAGGTGAACTTCCATCACTGTTCTACCTCTGATCTTCACGAGGTGTTTGCTCATGATTCTCCTCGATTCTAATTTCTCCTTCGTTCTAAGCTGCCATGATTACAACAGAAATAAAGTGTTTTATGTTTGTAGCAGTAATTATTTTGTTAGTTTTACATAAACATAAAAAATATGTACTAAATAAATATTTGGCACTGCTCAAGGTCCGAGTGTTGTAACCTTTGCTCTGATACCATATGTAATGTTCCCCAAAATTACCAAAATAATAAAAAAAATTTATTAAGGACATTAATTATCTTTCCTCACGAACAACAGATTTCAAAAGACGTAAGAACAAACTACAAGTACAAACATCATCTCTAATCAACTCTCACAGACTTAAGTTTCCGACCTTGTTTATATTCTTGAAGCCACTTATGTTACATAGTAGTCATAAGTATATCTGAGGATGGCCTTGCCAATTTTAGCCTCTCGCATTCCTTGACATTTTTATCATAAGTGGGAAGTATTAATAGTATTCCAAAATCTTATAGTTATTGAATCCCTTTATATATGTTCTTACATATATTTATGTGTATCATGATTTATGCCCTTAAGGCCTTTCATATCTTATAGTTCTAGGATACGAATGTTTCCAAATGGGTATCTCCCTGAAGTCCTTATGAAACCCGTTCGTCCAGATGGTATTAATGTGTGTACAAATATACCAAGTCACATGAAATATAGGATCCCAACATGCATATAATTTCGCTACACAAGGCAGAGTCTTACTATAAATGTGACTTAGAAATTTTAGTCTTAGTTTGGCCCAAAAGAAAGATCTAACGAGTTTAGTTCCTGTTCCATCCAACGTTGAAGGAGTTGGTCGTATAACGTTGGATTCGAAGGGTAATGACCCTCCTTTGCGATTTGTATAACTAAATCCGACTGAATGTTACCATAACTGAGACGAGCACTTGCCCTTGCTAGTTATGAATGAAAAGTTTTGAGTCACTGCTCTCCTTTGCATTAACTCAGTGCGAGAACGGGAGTGTGATTGTCAGGGTTGCATTGAATCCTCCGTCTAGTCACTTTAATGGAGGTTTGCGCAGAGTCCCTTTCGAGGCATGCCGCCTGGCCTTCGTGTCTAGTGCTGTGTAGGCCACCTCCCAAACGTCACATGGCAAGGTACGGGTTCCTTAACTGTTCCCTCGTTTTGCTTTTGAAAGGGTATAATTAGGTTTTTGTTCCCTCCATTCGGCTGCATTGCTCTACGTAACTTCTCCAAGGATGACAGCGAAGGGTCGAGCTGGTGTATACATTGTGGAGAGGTTCTTTCTGGCGAAAGCAAGAACAAATACTGAAATGCTCACTAGTCGCCCTCTCCGAATCGGGTAAGGATACTTCTGTAAGTTTTAAACCTGCGAAGTAAAGCAATGAATATAGATTCTTAAGCAATACAAAAATTAATCAATCCCGACTATATCGATAATTAAGCAATACCGGAAAACCCTCAACCGGGAAAACTTTTCTTATTTTCATTATATCGAATTTCACCATTCACCATACAATATATACAGTGTTTTTAGGTATTCTGTAGATACCAAAACCCTATCCCTTAATCGGGGATTAATTTACAAATCCGCTAAAAATAGCAAAATCTACTAAAAATAGCAAAAAACCGCAGTCGTCATATCTGACGCACCCACACACACACACATGCAAAGAATATAACACATACCCAACAACTTCTCCATTGTTTGGTTCTAAAACCTTTCTGAACATTCTCTGTACTCTACCTTCTTGTTTCAGGCATTTTATCAGGGTTAATCGTATTTGCATTTACTCGTAGGTTTTTCGTTGTCCCTCTATTCTCTTTTATGGCTTTCCCTTATCTTTATGCGTTGTTACCTGGTGTTGAGCCTCTGTGAGACCATGCGGAAGTTCTAGTCCAAAAGTTGATTTAGTAGGGTAAAACCCACACTATGTATTGCATATTATATTGTGTTTTGTTTGGGAGCCCACCATTTTGTAGGTTTTATCGGGCCACTAGCTGACTCTTACGACTGTAATGTCTTTTTTTAAGATTACTGTATTTCCATTCGGTTATAATATAATGTGGGGATTCTGTGCACTGAATAATTTGTTAAGAAGTACCCTGTAGCATGCAATGATTTGAGTCTGTGATTAAATTTGAGTTAACATCTTTCATTCTGATAATATCGTTGTCTGTGTGCGGAAAATACCATTCGAACCTTAGTATTCGGTACAAATATTAATTCTATATTAAATATTCGAGCAATGCAATCTCTTCGGCATAGATAGTCAATCCATGTTTAGACTTTGATAAACGTATTTGGCATATAGCCTTTAACTATGTGTTTATAGTTTGGGCAATGCATTCGGCCTACTCATACTGCAAACCCATGCAGTTCGGATTTTCAAAGTTAGTGTTGTTTATTTATTTCATTTCCTGAAGAGTTTGATTTAGACGATTTGGTAACCAATTCTAATGATGGGACCCTATTGTTGCGAGGGTACCCATCAGGAAGTTCTTGGACCACCCTCCCCTTTGGCTTGGGGCATCTGCTCAACCAAAACATGAAAGGGAAAGGACATCAGGGTCTCCAAGTCACAAGTTAAGTGAAATTTTGTATAAACATTTCATGTCTTAAATCATTCTATTGAAAGTTACACTCATTTTTCTTCTGTTGAATAATTACTACTAATAATTTGTGTTTCCTTCCAGGGACTTCGACCATGCAAAATTCTAGATTCAGGCCCCTGCCATACGTACAAAAGGTATTCAGTTTCATTTCACCGCTCTTAAGAGAGTGCCCTAGGTTTCTAAGGATTGATACGATTCTAAATCTAGAATGCTATCATCGTGGGTGAAATTGTTCATTCATAATGATAGTCGATTCTTTAGCTCTTTATCTTTAGTTTTAACAGAAGGACATAAGGACCAAAAACCTTATTACTGTGTAATAGAAATGAATGGGATGCACTGAACAGGGTTGTATCATTACTCTTAGTTGTATAGTCGGCTTAGATGGAAACTCTATTAGTCCATATTTGTTTTCGGTAAGATCTTTATGTTATACATGGAATTTTGAAATGGGTAGCAATACATATTCTTGTATTGGAAAATTCTACTCTATACTCCCTTCCGGGTTCACCTTGACATTTATAAAGAAGTTGGAACGATTTTATCATTTACTAATGCAGTTGTGTAATTCGAACTTATCGAAGAAATGTATGTGCATACAAATTGTAGGTGTTCAGAATCTCTGTCTTTCGACTGATCGGGCTTTCGTTCCTCTACTATTTCATTTCTAGAACTTCATTTGCGATTAGTTAGACTGTTCATTTTCCATTATATTATTTCTTTTCCAGACCTTCGTTTGTGACTAGATAGACTCTTCGCTTTCCATCATTTCATTTCCAGATCTTTGTTTATGACTGGTTAGACTATTCGCTTCCCATCATTTCATTTCCAGAAATTTGTTTATGACTAGTTAGACTATTCGATTCCCATCATATCATTTCCATAAATTTGTTTATGACTAGTTAGACTATTCGCTTCCCATCATTTCATTTTCAGAAATTTGTTTGTGACTAGTTAGACTAGTCGCCTCCCATTAGATTTTTAGTACCTTTTGGTATGCATACAATAGGCATTTAAAATGAGTCATGCAAATCTGTATAGTTATTTACACACACACACACACACACATATATAATCTCAGATTTACTTCCAGAATAGCGTTCGCATAGTCTGAAGTTCACTTGCAAAACAAAATAACTAGATGTATATGATTCATCGATCTGGTAGTGATTTCTAGCGTAGTATAATGAAATAGTATTCTATTTAACACAGATATATTTCCTAATACATTTCCATAATTCGATTCCATTCCATCCAAGATACATAGAAAAGTTTGCTCAACAACTACAGTTAAACTGTAAGGGTTTATCCTACATTTCATTTCATTCCATCAAAATTTAATAAAACAGAGAAATTCATTCATATTTAAACATATGCAATTCTATCAGCCAATAATTCAAATAACATTGGAACAGAGAAGGAGTAGATAGACAAATCTGAACAATTGTCGAACAACAAATGGAACAACCAAGTTCCTCCCAACCTTAGAACATAACAACCAATTTACTTGTCCCGTTCACCTCCTAGCCTGACCATGAACCCATGAGGGAAAACTCAGAACTCCTCCTTAGCAATAGTCCTTCAATTTCGGTAACGTCTCCTTGCCTCACACCTAGAAAGCGGTGTTCTTAACAACAAGAGATAATTCATTTTCCCCAGCATACTAGGTAGCGTCCTGCCTCCTCTCGTATGTTATATATCCAAAAGCAAACGTGCCTAGGTATTTTTCCCCTTAGGAATTTTCATAGCTTTCCAAATCCCTGATTTTCAGAGGCTGCCAATGGCCAAATACTTGATTTTCCACTTGTAACATTCAACCCTGAGGCAGTTCCAACATGTTCCCCACTCATGAAGTCATGGTCAGCTGATTTTAACTTGGTTGTTCCATTTGTCCATCAACAATAAATACAAAAATATTTGTTTCTTACAAGTGTCATAGTCAAAGAGTTAGTTGGGTCAAATCAGATCTTTGCCCAACAATAATAATCATTATTTGCAATTAACTAAATTCAAAATTCGAAATTGCCATAAATGGCAATAATTTTCCAATTTTGAATTTACCAAAAACTAAAATAATTTCCTAAGCATTTTCAGACTTTAAAAATAATTTATTTTTAGGGATGTTACAGTTGGTGCAAGTCCTTCTTATGGCAAGGCCCTACATCTGTTCCTTTCTTTCTTGGAGTAAACTTGAAAGAAGAAATTGACAGATACATGATGCACATAATGTGCAAACCACTCACAACATAACAATATTGAACATATGTCAATTGGGTTTAGCTTGGGTGGTTGGAAGGAATTAATTTTATCCTCCATGTCTAATATCAACTCTCGTGATGTAGGAGCATCGTCAACAAGCACGCATGGCAGGACAACTCAGCGCCTTCAAATCATTTCAGAATCTTAACGCTGACGTTTACTGTGAATCTTTTGGAGCTGATTGAAAAAAGGAAGAAGATCAAATGCTTGGAAGCTGAATGATCACAAGCGATTTGGGAGTTTCACTCCTAATATTGAATGTAACCAAACTTAGATAGCAGTTAGGTTTTATTTTTCGAATAGACTAGTAGTCGGGGGGAACCCTAAAAGCCCTCTGAGATAAATAGGGGTTTTCTACGCCCAAATGGGGCTGCTGCGAGTTAGTAGGAAATTTCTAAGTTTTTAGTTTTTTTTATCATAGTTGTAGCCATTTTAATCTTGAATGAATATAACAAAGGAGAATTGATCCAATGCATGGTACGTGGCAACTTGAGG
>JZKD02S1642398.1:42598-70218 GCA_000966675.3 Picea glauca
TGAATTTAAGATAGGAGGATATAGAGATGAAATTCTATGTGATGTAATTCCCATGGATGTATGCCATATTTTTTTGGGAAGACCATGGCAGTTTGACAGGAATGTCATTCATGATTGGGGGAAGAATACATACACCTTGGAGAAGAATGGTAGGACACACATGTTGCTGCCAATAGAGGAGAACAAGATCACCATCAGGTATAGATTTCCTTTGCCAAGAATGGATGACTTAATGGATTGTTTAAGTGGAGCAAATTTCTTTTTTAAGATAGATTTGAAAAGTGGATATCACCAGATAAGGATGAGAGAAGGTGATGAATGGAAAACAACCGTTAAGACAAATGAAGGTTTGTATGAGTGGCTTGTTATGCCATTTGGCTTAACAAATGCCCCGAGTACTTTTACGAGGTTGATGAATGAAACACTCAAAGATTGCATTGGCAAGTTTGTGGTTGTATATATAGATGATATAGTGATCTTTAGCAGGACTAAAGAGGAGCATTTGAGACACCTGACACTATTAATGAGGAGACTATAGGAGGAGAAGCTACTGATAAATCAGAAGAAGTCCTCTTTTATGAAGACAAAACTCATTTATTTGGGTTTTGTGATCTCTTCGAATGAACTAAAGATGGACTCAAAGAAGGTGAAAGCAATCAAAGAATGGCCATCGCTAAGGAGTATGTTTGACATAAGAAGCTTCCATGGATTAAAAAGTTTCTATAGGAAGTTCATCAGAGACTTCAGTGGATTTTGTGCACCAATGATGGATACAGTGAAGAAGAAGCACAAGTCTTTTAAATGGACAGAGGAGGCTGAGAGGAGCTTCAATATATTGAAGGATAAAATAATAGAACAACCAATTCTGATCTTACCAAATTTTGGAAAGACATTTCAAGTGAGATGTGATGCAAGTGGAGTTGCAGTCGGAGCAGTTTTGAGCCAAGATAATAGACCGGTTGCCTATTTCAGTGAGAAGTTGAATGAGACCAAGAGAAAATACTCCACATATGATAAGAAGTTTTATGCCATAATTCAAGCCTTGAAGAAATGGAGACATTACCTTGTCCCACAAGAATTTGTCTTGTATAGCGATAAACAGGCTTTACAATTCATAACTAGACAGGAAAAATTGAATCAGAGGCATGCAAAGTGGATCGAGTTTATGCAGAATTTTACTTTTGTCATAAAACATATTGCTGGGAATGCTAACAAAGTTGTTGATGCATTGAGCAAGAGATGTTTGATTCTGCAGGAATTTTAGGTGAAGACCTTGGGGTTTGAACACCTTAAGGATATGTATTGTGATGATCCAGATTTGAAGAAAGCATACGAAGCATGTGCAAATCTTGTGCTGAGAGACAGAAGCTAGTGGACAGACTATATGATTCAAGAGGGATTGTTGTTCGAGGGCAATCAATCGTGCATACCAAAATGCTCCATGAGGGATAACCTTTTGAAGGAAAATCATAGTGGGAGATTAGTTGTACATTTCGGCCATGATAAGACATTTGCACAATTGAGCAGTTCATACTATTGGCCAGTTATGAGAAAAGAAGTGATAAAGTTTGTGAATAGATGCAGAATCTGCCAACATGCAAAAGGAAAAAGACAAAACACTGGATTGTATGAAGCATTTCCAATACCAAAGAGGGCTTGGGATGCAATAAGCATGGATTTTGTATTGGGACTACCAAGAATGCAAAGAGGATTTGATTCCATATTTGTGGTGGTGGATAGATTTTCAAAGATGGCACACTTTATCCCATGCTAGAAGACTAGTGATGCAACACATGTTGCAAATTTATTTTTCAAGGAAGTTGTGAGACTTCATGGACTACCCAGGAGCATTGTCTCGGACAGAGACACTAAATTTGTTGGTCATTTTTGAAGAACATTGTGGAAGAAGTTGGGGACAGATTTGTCCTTCAACTCAACTTATCACCATCAGACAGATGGACAGACTGAGGTGGTAAACAAAAGTTTGGGAAACTTGTTGAGGAGTCTGGTCACTGAGCACCATAATCAATGGGATTAGATTTTTCCATAAATAGAGTTTGCATACAATGACTCACCCAATAGGAGCACTAGAAAGAGCCCATTCCAAATATTGTATGGAATGTAACCCAGGAGAGTATCTGAGTTGAGAGACTTGGAACAGAGTGAGATCAGAAGCGTTGGAGCAGAAGATTTTGCTGCAGAAATGCAAAAGCTCCATAACCAGATCAAAGGATAGTTGTAGAGCTCTAACCAAGAGTACAAGTGCAAAGTTGATGAACATCGCAAAGAACTTAAATTTGAAGTAGGAGATCAGGTTCTGACACATCTCAGGAAAGAAAGGTTCTCTAGGGGAACATATAACAAGTTGAAGATGAAGAAGATAGGGCCATGTAAGATATTAAGGAAGTTTGGTGCAAACACCTATGAGATTGAGCTTCCAGGTGATGTGGGTATATCACCCATATTCAATGTTTCAGACCTGTATCCTTACAGGGAATATGACACAGAGGGATCATAAGTTCAAGAGAAGATTCAGTGGGAGAAACAAATGCCTATAGCAGAAAAACCACAGATGGAGAAGATCATTGATCAGAGGATTGACAAGAGGACCAGGAGGAAGACCCATTTTGAATATCTGGTCAAGTTGAAGGGACACCCAATAAAAGATGCCAGTTGGGAAAATGAAGTTGATATCCAGAAGCGTGGAAAGTCAGTGCAGGAGCTCATGGACAGGAGTCCATAAATTTTTGTCCAGGGGAGTATGATGCAGGAGCATCGTCAACGAGCATGCGTGGCAGGACAACTCAACGCCTTGGAATCATTTTAGAATATTAACACTGGCATTTACTGCGAATCTTTTGGAGCTGATTGAAAAATGGAAGAAGATCAAATGCTTGGAAGCTGAATGATCACAAGTGATTTGGGAGTTTCACTCCTATTATTGAATGTAACCTAACTTAGATATGTAATTGAAATGTCGTCTTCTCTATGTCCTTCTCTCGGATGTTGATCTGATGATATCCAGAGCGTAGATCAATTTTTGAGAAGAAAACTGCCCCATGTAGTTCATCCATAAACTCGTTAATGCGTGGGATAGGGTACCAGTTCTTGATGGTTTTCTTATTCAAGGCTTGGTAATCAATGCACATCCTCATGGTGCCATCCTTCTTCAGAACTAAGACAACTGAAGATGCAAATGGGATGTTGCTCGATCTGATGTGTCCCATTGCCAACAATTCCTTGATTGCCTTCTCTATCTCATCCTTCAACCTTTTAGGATGACGATGTGGGGGGGTGATCATAGGTTTGGCCCCCTCCTCCAACTCAATGGTGTGCTCAAACCCCCTATCAAGTGGTCTCCCTAGTGGAATTGTCTCAAAGACCTGCTGATGTCGTCCCAGTAAATCCTTGATATATGTATGGTATTGTTGTCGACCTTCCGAATCCTTTTGAGTAGTGATCAAGCATTCTGCGACATATGCTACCTCCCCATGTCTAAATATCCTCTCCATCCTCTTGGCTAAAACTGTCCTGGGTGCTCTTGTCTACATACCTCTTAGAACAACCTTCTTCCCATCCTTATCTCTGAATCCCATTTCCAAGGTTTGGTAGTTGGTAGTGATTTTTCCCAAGGTAATCATCCACTGAACTCCTAACACCACATCTGTGTCTGATAGGTCAACCACATAAAATGTGTCTGTCACTATGTAGTTTCCTAACTTCATCTCTAAGTTTGGAACTCTGTCAAGACACTCCACTGTGTGGCGATCTACTACCGCAACATCAAACCCCTCAAACTCCTTTGTCTGAAGTGCCTGTCTCGATACTAGTGAAGCATCGATGAAGTTGTAGGTGGCCCCACCATCTATCAGGATGATTGCCTGTTGCCCCTAAATAATCCCTCTGATACAGAAAGTATCATACCAGGGAACACCAGAAAGGGTCACTATGACACCTCCCTTTGCTGGTTTCCTCCTGTTAGCCTGTTTTGGCGGTTGTGGGACTACTGGAGGATGGGCTCCTGCCAGTGTCAGTGGTCTACGGGGAGGATGCTCCTCTGCTGGTTCTGACTCCTCCTTTGAACTAGTGGATCCACTGTCCTGCTCCTCCTTCTCACTGTCCATGTTGTCTGTTGCTACCTAAATATAATGAATATCTCCCTTGCCCATGCACTTGTGGCCTTGTACCCAAGGATCTCTGTAGCTGAAGCAAAGCTTCTTCCTCATAAGCTCTCACTTAGTCTCATCATCCAACTTCTCCTTTCCCTTCCATTCTCTTTGGAATGGCTTCCTGTCTTGATCCCTCTAGGGCACAAATGGTTTGGAGAAAGTTTTAGTCTTTGGCACTGAGTCTTCCAGATCTCAAGTGCGAAGGATGGCATCCTGCAAAGTAGGAGGCCTATATGCCTTCACCCATCCTCTCAAAGGCTCTGTGAGTCCTTCTGTGAATAGCATGATCAACCTTGGCTCTGATATATCTGTCACTGCCACGGCTACCCGCTGAAACTCTATGATGAATGCCTTTGTTGTATTAATTTGTCTCAACTAGGCTAGATCCCTAACGTGTATCTCGGGATCCTTCCTGTCAAACCTGTCCATGAGCCTATCGGTAAACTCCTTATAGGAGGTGATGCGACAGTGACCCAATGTCACCAATCCATGGTACCACCACTTGTGTGCATCACCCTCCAAGTGTAAGGTCGCGAAACTGATGGCCTTTGTCTCGGTCATCTGGTTGAGCTTGTAATACGTGTTTAGCTTCTATACCCAATCTCTGGCGATGTATTTGGACTATCCGTCGAAAGAAGGGATGGTGAGTTTCCCAAAATTTCGGATGAAATCGAGGTTATGTCTATGTTGTTGTTGTGGTCCTCCCCTCTGCAGCTCTCTGGGGTGAATACTGATTCTGAGTCCACAGTACTCGAGTAAGGTCATGTCCTAATGGAAGTCATGACCCAATGCTGTGTTCTCCCTCCTATACTCTGCAATGTCGTCGACATGAGTGGGTGGCCTCTGTGTTATTGATGGCGGTGCTGCTATCGGGGGTGCCCTCTAGAAACTAGGAAACAAGGGTCTGAGAATTCTACTTGCAGAGGTGTATGTGCGAGAGGGTGATTAGGGTCTACTGCCTGCTCCTGAGTTCCCTTGTGCTGCATGCGGGACTTGTGTATCTGGGGTGCCCACTCTAGCCAATCTATCAACCACATGTGCAAAGGACTGAGACATGGTTCATTGACTAGCTAACATATCGTTGATAACATGCATGAAAGCTACCTTTGGATCTATAGGGGCCTTGCCACTTCCCTTTGGTCACTCATATCTATCTCCTAGCATCCTCTCTGCCTTGCGCTCAGCCTCACGCTCTGCTTCTCTGTGTGCCTCTTCCTCTTCCTCTAAGCTAGGAGGAAAAGGGGGAAAATTAAGCCTATGCCTTCTTTCCTGATGCCTGTTGTAAGTGACATATTCGTCACCTACGTGTTCACAATCCTCTGAGTCTACTGTTGCACTCATTGTATTTAGTCACATGCTGGCAAGACTAAAGCTCTGATACCAGTGTAATGTTTCTGACTTGGCTAGTCTAGGAAACGCTGCTAATGTGTGTGTAGGATCAAAGGTTTACAACATATAAATGATCATACAAATAATAAACGTGACAAAGGACTGCAAAGTTTGTATTATGATATCTCTGTGGATTACGAAATGGCCGAATGTGGCTGAAAAAACTAACAATACTCGACTAGATCAACAGACAAAGGATCTTAGCCAAAATAGAAATAAGCAACTACAGTTGAATAAAACAACACCACTCCGCTGGATCAAAAGACATACCTAGAATATGGGAGCACTGCAGAATCAATGAAGAATGATGGAAGACCTGGATGATCTTCCCAGTGACTAGGGTGTCTCTTTCAACACCAAAATCAGCCAACTGGTGTCTTCCTCCTGGAATACACTGAACTATCTCCCCTGAGATGCGCCTCTTCTCCTCAATGACAAGTCATAATCTGCATAATGATGAATTAGGTCGTTGACCCTTCCTTTATAACTTTCCAAAACCCTAAATCATGTTGAAACCCTAATTCACTGTTGACTTCCAAAACTCTAAATCACTGCTGAAGCCCTAATTCACTGTTGACTTCTATTTTTAGCTCATAATGACTTAAAAACGCTTTTAACCCTTTTTAGCTCAATGTCAATTTCTGAATATAACACCTATGACTGGAGTGACCTCTAGTAACCCTGTTTACCCCTCTTTAGCCCTGGCTATAGTCTAACGGGGTGGTTTAGACCATTAAGCCTCCTCCCTGGAGCTCCTATTTGGAAAGGGACATTACAAGATAACAACTAGGTTTTATTTTTCGAATAAACGAGTAGTCGGGGGGAACCCTAAGAGCCCTCTGATATAAATAGAGGTTTTCTACACCCAAATGGGGATGCTGCGAGTTAGTAGGAAATTTCTAAGTTTTTAGTTGTTTTGATCATAGTTGTAGCCATTTTAATCTTGAATGAATATAACATAGGAGAATCGATCCAATGCATGGTGTTGTGATTGTTTTGCAATTCCATGTTATTGTTGTTTTCATGAATGAATGAATTTCGTTTCAAGCATATGAAATTGTGAGATGTTTGCATAAGTTCAATTGTTTCTCTTCATTGAGTCTGTGCAAGGTGTACACACAGTTTGCAAGGAGGGCGTGGATGGATTCTATTTCGACTCAGAAGCTCAGAAGAGATAGTGTGAACTTTCTCTTTGCAAGGAGTGCAGAGTGACTACTACAAGGCGTTCACAGTCGTCTGCAAGAACCCAAACTTGCTTTAGAATATGTTGCAAGGAGTGCACAGATTCGAATTTCGACTAAGTGTCGAATTGACTCTTTAGGAAGTCAAGAGAGCAGAAGACGAGAAAGCTCAGAAGGGATAGCACTTTCGAAAAGTGCAGTTGAGATCCAAGAGACGAACTCATAGGAGGAACAAAGGCCGAGGCCTTTGGATACTTCGAAAATATTCTAAGTCAGAGCAAGTCAGAAGCTCAAGAGGGAGAGCGACAATGGTCATTGGATCACTGATTTAGAGGACCAACAACCATCCGATCAAATCAAGGTGCGTGAGCCTTAGCATTTTGCACACGCAGGAGAGGGAACTTGCCAAAGTTCCAAAGTAATTTGGGACCATTCGATCGTCTGAAGTAAATCTCAAGCATCAAATCGTCTGAAGTAGATCTGAATTGTCAGATCTGAAGAATAGGTGGTGTTGAGTCTCTATTTTGACATAAGATAATGCCCTATCCTACCCTATATCTAAGCTTTTTGCCTCTTTTATAAACCTATACTGGACTACTCCCTCCCAAAATACATGCCTAATAGCTATGCCATGTCTATAAGAGGTAATTGATGATTTAAAGCATGTTTGTTTAACTTTCTTAAATTAATTCGATTGAAAGTGTTTTATTTTGTATAATCCTAATAATTTCATTTATGAGCAGTCTATCTGGCACTACCAGACACCGTGTAATCCGGTACCAAATCCATTCCGGTACTTAAGACAACTTTAATCCGGTACCAAACCCATTCCGGTACTAAGACATGTGCTATTCCGGTACTACCTGCTCTGCTCTATTCCGGTACTAGACTCGCGACTGTGTGCAATCCGGTACTAGAACCTCTGTTTCCATAATGCGCCAGTTGGACCAGAATAATGGTGAATATTTCGAGAAGACGGTTGGATGGAAGCGCCCAAGTCAGTTTTCCAGTTGCAAGAGACTCCATTGCTCATGCACTTTGTGTCATGAGGATGGAGTCGATTCCTAAAAATTCGATGTAAATCCTAAATAAGAAATTTCTCAAATTGTTTGATGTTTATCCATAGATATAGATAGTATCAGCTTACCTTATATAAGGAATGTTGTATAGATGATAAAGGATATATAGATAATAGTGAATGTAAAATTATGTTGCAAGAACCAGACAATACTTATCATTGTCGTGTATGGAGTAAAAGACTGTTGATCCAATTTACGAGTTGAATTAATACAGAAAATCTTTCATGTTGATTCTCAGATGTGAGTGAAAAGTTTTAGCCTATTATTTCCTTAAGAGGTTCCTAGTTGGTTCGGCAAGGGCCCACCGCCCCAACTAAGGTAAACCTCCTTGTATATGTTTTGTGTGTTTGTGTGGATAGTTTACAACAGTGTGTCTGTGATTGATCTTTATTCCATTTTCCGGATTGAGCATTGAGTTAATCATTTTTGGAATGGTGTGAATAAGCAAGTGTTAGATCGAATAGGCATTTCATTCTTAGATGTTGAAGGTAGTTGTTTCCTAATTTGAAGTGTGACACTGATATTTTGAGTTCATGATTGTAATAGACCTAGTATTGCAAGGGACCAAGAGACTTTATATTTCATCTTCATGTGCTGTAATAAAGTCTTTCAATGATACCAAACCTCCCTTGTGCTGGTTTGATTGAATTACATGAGGTTGAAGTTGGCTTTTGTTTTGAGAATGGTTGGAATTGATTGTTTTAATTGTTACAAGAGACAAGCTGCTTAAAGTTCATCTTTCCAATTCAAGTGCCTGAAATGAACATACTTGTTTCTCTAGGACCACGTCTCTTTGATTGACTGATTGTTTAAGTTTCATTATTAGTTTTTTCTGCTAAGTTCAAAGAATATTTTGGAGTATTTAGAAATCTTAGAAATAGGATTTTTATGTTATTAATTATTTCCTATATGCAACATACTTAGGTAGGTTACTTGTTCTCGGCACATATGGTGTAATGACTCTTTCGATTACGAATCCTGGATTGACATTTTAATGAGTGTGAGATATACATTGAACATATTGACGCACCAACATTTTGGCACCGTTGCTGGGGAGTTGTAAACAGTAACAGGTAACATATTTTTATTTTTTATTTGATGAAGTATTGGATTGGATTTGAGGATAAGAGAAGACGGTAAGACAAAAGGTAAGAACCTGTGCATCCACTTTGGTGGGGTTACTCCAAAGTTAGGTTGTCCTCCTACCTCTAATTAGGAATCTGCGTTTTCATTGATTTCATTTTTTATGAGTAGGTACCGAGATAATAAAGGTAGATTTATTGCTCCTAAAATCTCAAAAAAACTAGAAAAACAAACAACAAAGAACACCCCCCCCCCCATACTAATTCATCGAAAACTCGTGCAGGAAAAATTCTTAGAGGAGAGAGCTCAAAGGCAACAATTGCAACAACAACAAAAGGCACTAGATCCAAAGCCACTGTTCAGATTAAAGACATAAGGCAGCAAGGAAGGAAGGAAGCATTGGCGACCCCATCCAAAGGAGAAACTGGAAAGAAGTGGTAATAGAAGAGGTTTCATTTGTTGTTGGAAGGCCACACAAAAACTTGGAACCACCAGAGATACTAAGTAACCCGGTGGTGGAACCATCACTCAGTGGAGAGAATTCACCATCTCCCTACAGATTGCTTGGAAACATGGTAGAAGAAGAGGGAAGCATAGCCAATGAAACAAAGACATTTGGGTTCCCCATACTGGATATGGCTAAAGACGTTGCTATGAAGAACATTCCATTGTCTTCACTTCCTCATTTCCAAGGTATGTCGACAGAAGACCCTGACTCATTTTTATTTGAATTTGACATATTGTGTAGGAGCTATAACTACACAGATAATGCTCAAAAATTAAAACTTTTCCCAGCCACACAAAAAGATTCGTCATTGCGGTGGTTCATGAGCTTAGGGGAACACACAATTTTGTCTTGGGATGGTATGAAGGAGATCTTCCTCTAGAAATACCAAGATTACTGCAAACCTAGGGACTCTAGGAATGATATATTCAAAATGCAGCAATCGGAAGAGGAAAGCTTAGAAGACTACCTAGAAAGGTTCTTATACAATTACCAAATGACTAAGCAATTTTCCTTAGATACAGTTACAATTAGGATTGTCTTTCTAAAAGGTGTGATGGACGATTGCATTGAAGTGTTAAACCTCATGAGTTATGGGGATGTATACCAAAAACCATTTGCAGACATAACAGAGTATTGTAAAAGATACTCTCGCAGCCAAGCTAGAATGGGGAAAAGTATAAGGGACCCTACCAACATAATTATTAAACCCACATCCGGAGGTGTCACGAGGATTGAGCTAGGAAATCTATTGGAAAACTTTAAAATAGATATCCTACACACCATTAATTCCCAATTAGATACCATGAAAATTAAAAGAAAACAAGAGGAAGAAAATGTTGTGTTAGCAATTTTTTGTCATCAGTGTAGGAGGAAACACCCTGAAAAAGAATGCCCCCTCAATGTTATAGAAATCTGTGGTATTTGCACAGAGGACCATCCTACTAATGAATGCCCTTCTCTTCCCGGACTCAAGGCCATGTTCAAGGGAGGAGGAGAACCTGAGACATCCTACCCCCCTAGGAGACCATGGAGACAACAAAACCCCAACATATTTGCCGACCCAATTACACAATACCCCCAACAACAATGGGTACCCCCCATGTCTTATCCTCAGTGGTCAACACAAACCCAACCTTGGCAGCAGGGGTGGAGAGGACCTGTATATGGAAATGTCCCCTTTCAACCAACAAATTTTCTCACCTATCCACAATATCCTTTGAATATTTCACAATTTCTCCCAGGATTTAACCCCCCATGCTCTTCTTCCACCCCCACAACCACAAACACCACTTGCGCTACCCATGAATCCAAATATGCAGCAACCAATGCAAGTTGCACCCATCCAAAACCCTCCTTGACCTACTCCTATTCCTGCACAACCTATCCCTAACCCAAATAACAGACCGACACAACCTATACAAAACGTTGAAGTACAAACCTTTCCTACATATGTAATAACACCAGCTCCGTTTAATGGAATTGAATTTATATCAGGAAGGATTGTAAACAAAACAAATCCCACTATGGTTATTCAAGAGGAACAAGTGCATAATCACACAAACCAAGAAGAACAAATAGATGTCCAAACGGTTCAGAGAGAAGAACAGATGACTGGTCCATTGAACGAAAAAAGAAACACTCCAATACCACAAGAAATCCCTTCTCCCAACTCCCTTGCAGTAGAAACACCCCATGCAATGAATCCCCCTTACCCGGAAAGGATGATCGTAAAGAAAACCGAGGAACCTCTAGAACATAATCTAGAGACTAAACTCTGGAATATATGTGTAAAGATCCCACTACTACAGGCCATTAAAGACATACCTATCTATGCTAAAATTGTAAGGGACCTTTGCATTAAAAAGCCAGGGAGAAAAAGGAAGGAACCTCCTTTCATACGGGTGGTAGGGCAGTTATTCGAATTTATAACAGAGATGCCTTCCAAGTATAATGATCCAGGGAACCTAGTGGTAACCATAGAAATCAATGGTGTTGCCTTACCTAACACATTGATCGATCTAGGGGCAGCAATAAATGTGATGTCAGTAAACACTATGAAAACACTGCAACTAGATCAGTTAAGACCTACACAAACCTTGCTAGAGATTGCAGATAAGTCAGTCATCACCCCAACAGGAAGTTTAGACGATATAACAGTGACATTGGCCTCTTGGGAATACCCTTTGGATTTCTTGGTAATCTATCCCAAATCCCCCAAACTAGGACACTCAGTGGTTCTAGGTCGACCTTGGTTGGCCATTGTTGATGCATTCATCAGTTGTCAATCTGGAGAAATGACAATTTCCAATGGCACTCAAAGTCAGAAACTTATCCTTTTTCCCCCCGCCCAACCAAACATTGAAGTTCCTCTTTGGTTGGAGAATCCTTATGGGGAGGAGGACTTTACTCAGCCCTTATTGACACTTGAACAAGTAAAAGGAATACAAGAACACTCTGAGGATCAAATCCTAAGTCTATTCTTGGTTGCTTCAGCATGCATTGACTATCCCCAATCTTTCCCTAATTATGCACACATCTTTAGCCCTGAATTTCAAGAAATTTGGCACCCTTCCACTTCTACAATAGCCACTCTTTCACAAGTAGAGGAAGGGAAGGAATCTGATGTCCAAGCTGTAGAAATCAGTCATGGAAAGTCCCTGTATATCAATGCCAGCCTAGAAACAGATCAACAACAAAAGCTGGTACAAATGATTCAAGGGCAATCCGATGCATTTGCATGGGATTACTCTAATATGAAAGGGATCCACCCAAATACATGTATGCATCATATTTACACTAACGATCAGATCAGACCTATTTGACAGCCCCAGAGAAGAATGAACCCAACCTTGAAAGATATAATAAAGGAAGAACTCCAAAAACTCCTACAAGCCAATTTCATCTACCCTATATCAGATAGCAAATGGGTCTCCCCATTAGTCATTGTACCAAAGAAAAATGGGAAATAGAGGATTTGTGTGGACTTTCGAGAACTAAACAAGGCCACCTATAGGGACTACTTGCCTTTACCTTTCATAGATCAGGTCTTGGATACCTTATCTGGGAAGAGGTACTTTTCTTTCCTGGACGGGTTTAGTGGTTACAACCAAATACAAATTTCACCAGAAGACCAGGATAAGACTACGTTCACCTGTCCTTAGGGAACCTATGCCTATAGGGTTCTCCCCTTTGGGTTATGCAATGCCCTTGCTACATTTCAAAGGGATGTCTTGGCTATTTTCTCCGATCTAACCAATGATTGTGTGGAAGTCTACATGGATGACTTCACGGTATATGGGGATGATTTCCAACAGGCATTGGATAGTTTGAAGAAGGTATTGGTTAGATGTAAAGAGACCAACCTCTCACTCAGTCACGAAAAATCAAGAATGTTGCTTACTGAAGGAATTGTTCTACGTCACCACATCTCCGGTACCAGAATAAGAGTAGACCCTGCCAAAATCGACATTATTTCCCAAATTAAGATCCCTATTTCACAAAAGAAAATCATAAGTTTCTTACGGCATGATGACTACTATAGGAGGTTTATTCAAATTTTTACAAACCTAGCTACCCCCCTTTTCAAACTACTAACAAAAGATGTTGAATTCTGTTGGGATGAGCAATGCGAAATCTACTTTGAGATCTTAAAAACAAAACTTTCAAGTGCTCTTGCTTTGAGAGGTCCAAATTGGTCTCTTCCTTTCCATATCTGTACAGATGCCTCAGATACCACCTTGGGAGTTGTTTTAGGACAAAGGAAAGGGAAGATTCCTTATGCTATATACTTCGTTAGTAAGAACCTCTCACCTGCTGAAGCAAACTATACTGTCACAGAGAAAGAATTTTTATCAGTAGTACATGCCATCAACAAGTTTAGACACTATGTAACAAAATACGAAGTTTTTGTGCACACTGACCACTCAACTATCAAATTTCTAATGAATAAACCTGTTACAAATGCTAAAGTAACTAGATGGCTATTGTTACTACAAGAATTTAATATCACTATCATAGATAGACCTGGAAGAGACAACTTGGTTGCTGATTTCCTGTCTAGACTTATCCATATAGGTGATAGTAGTCCAGTAGATGATGATTTTCTTGATGAGAATTTATTCGCCATTTCTACTTTCACCCCTTGGTATGCAGACGTAGCCAACTATTTGGTAATCGACAAGCTGCCTCAAGGTATGACATCCAGAGAAAAATAGAGAATCATTTAGCTAAGTGCCAATTATATGTGGCATGAGGATACCCTATACCAAACGAGACTTGATTTGGTAATCAGAAGATGTGTCCAGGAAGATGAAATGCAGGATATCTTCAGAGCCTGCCATGATGGCCCATGTGGAGGCCACTTTGCTGACAAAAGGATAGCTTACAAAATCCTACAATCTAGCTATTATTGGCCGACCATTTTTAAAGATGCAAAGAAATATGTGGCCAACTGCGATGATTACCAAAGAATGGGAAAACCTACATCAGTCGATGAAATGCCACTCCAAGCCCAAGTAGTAATCGAACCCTTTGAAAAATGGGCTTTAGATTTTGTAGGACCTATCAATCCCGTGTCCCACAGAAAAAATACATATTAGTTTGCACAGACTATGTAACAAAATGGGTAGAAGCCAAGGCTCTCTTTTCAGCTAATGAACAATCTGTGGTAGACTTTCTCTTTGAGGAAATTTTCACTCGTTTCGGGGTGCCTCGGGAAATAGTCAATGACCAAGGGACACAATTCACTTGAAATTTGGTCAAGGCTCTTACCAAACAGTACAAGATCAAACACAGAAAGTCTTCACCCTATCACCCCCAAGCCAATGGCCAAGTGGAATCGACCAACAAGGTGATAGAGGCCATCCTCACTAAGATTGTTCAGTTGCATCACAAAGACTGGGCTGATAGGTTGCCTGAGGCCTTGTGGGCCTACAGAATAGCCTGGAGAAATACTGCAGGCCATACACCTTATGGGTTGGTGTATGGGAAGCAGGTACTACTGCCCATAGAGTTTCAGGTAAAGACCTTCAGAACTGCCATGCAATTAGGAATGGACTTGAATGAAGCTCAGAAATAGAGGTTATTACAATTGAATGAGATTGATGAAATAATACATGATGCTCTACAAAGAACCACTCTGATACAAGAGAAAAGGACCAAATGGCACGATAAGTACATTAAAAAAAAGTCCTTCCAACCAGGTGATTGGGCCCTCCTAGATGATAGCAGATTCAAAAATTTTAAAGGCAAACTGTCTACCAGATGGATGGGGCCCTATGAGGTTGATACCGTCTATGAAAATGGTGCAGTAAGGATAAAAACTATTGATGAAGATCAGACTTCCCTTGTTGTAAATGGACATCGGCTGAAGGTTTATGATAAACCTCTGTCAAAGGAGGATTTTGTCAAAAATGTTCTTCAAACTTCCGAAATGCAATTGGTAAGCAAGAGGGTTTCCCCTCCTGCTGATCCACTCTAGTAAGTTCAATTTGTATAAATTCATTTTCTGTACATAGGTTTTTCATGAGATGAAGTTTTTCTTTATTTTTAACTAACAAAGACACAAGAAAAATTGGTGGTATTCTCATGTAGATAAACAAATAAGGAGGACCACTACTAGAGAGAGAGTCTTCTTTAAGTATTTAAAACTCTTTAAAATTGAAAATACCGGCGAGAAAGAACTGTCCCAGGCTCGATAAAAATCCACAAGACAGTAGAGAGAGTCTTCTTTAAGTTTTCCAGACTCTTTAAAATTGAAAATAATGGCGAGCAAGAATTGGCCCGGGCTCGATAAAAATCCACGGGACAATATAGAGAGTTTCCTTTAAGTTTTTCAGACTCTATAAAATTGAAAATACCGGCGAGCATTAACTAATCTGGGCTCGATAAAAATCCACAGAAAAGTAGTAGTTAGGATTATTATTATATTGTAATAAAAGAGGAAATGCTAGCAAAAGCATGATCACCTTGGTTCCAGAAGAAAATGAGTTATGTCATCTCAATCACTAGCCATTACAGAGTACCCTCCTGTTACAAAGCTTTCTTGCATCATTCCTCTATAAACTTTGGAAACTACAGGGTTTTACAGACGAATTTGACCACAAAACACCAGCTATTCCTATAAATCTCTGTCACCAGAATCAGTGTCAAGATTTTTAAGCTCCAGAAAAAGGTTCATTTTTGTGCTTATCTCACATCAATGATCACCTCTATGTGATCTGACACTCAGGTAAGCCCGTATCAACTACAAATTCTACACACAGGTGATCCGGTACTGGTAAGAATATGATGGGTAACTTTCATCATGTTTCCAAGTCGCTGTCCAATTATTAGTAATAGGATATACATATTCAACACTTTTTTTTCGTATTATTTAGGAATTTGACTAAATATGCATTTAGAACATCTGATTGCTCTTGGATCATGACGTACCCCTGTTTCTGTCACGAATCTCTGTAGAAATCTTAGATCTCACCTCCCTGAGGAGGAAGTGTCCTGCGAAATATCAAGAGTGCAACGTCATGATGTATTTTATCGGATCAAACTCATACTCCCTCTATCTATCCGGTAAATAAACCCCACAATTCGTTGTCATACTATACACGAACCACTACTCACAGCATATCGAGTAATGATCCTAGCCGATTTCATATACACAAGTCCCAATCATAACGACCATATCCTTCCGTGTATATCATCTAACACCAAGCCAGAAACCATTAATAGATCCGACCTACCTCACCATATCATCATGAGTATCGATGTGACCGTTGTAATCTACACTTCCATTCATAAACACTCTTCTGGATGGCTCTGCCATCCAGATGAGTGTTATTTACCGTTGTTGTTACACCATCTACAGACAACCTATGCCTCTGTATCCCTTGTATGTTTCTCCCAACCGATACTCTATCATCTGATACTCAATCCTCGACCCTCTGTTCGTGCTTTATCCACCCGAGAGAATTGTTTAAGCCAGCATGGGGGTCGACAGGCATGAGCCCATATTTCAAATATATAGAGAAACAACAGAGTATCAAGCTTGCAAGAACAAATATGAATAAGTAAGGTGGGTGCCATTCTTGGAGAAATTTAAAGGTCATCATGAGGGAATTTCTCTCATCTTTGCACAGACATATGATGGAGAAAATGTGCAGCTTGGGGATATAAGTTAACAATTACAGAGGATATTATAGCAGAAGCTACGGGTCTCCCAATGGCTGGAGAAAAATACTTCAAGAGAGTGATCGTGGACAAAATCCTCTGCCAACAATTCCTCAAGCCAGAACATCATGACCCCGATTGGACTAAGGGCGTCCCTCGAAGCTATATCAAAGAAGTATATTGGATGATGCTTATAAGTTTGTAGAAATTCCTCACCTGCGAGGGAAGGTATGTCGTGACCTTCATTTATCATTTAAAGCTTTTATCACATTTCGAGGGAGGACCACAGATTAATTTTCCCCACTTTTTATGGATGAGTTTAAAGAAAATGGCAAGAGGGGTGAGGTCAATTTCCAAGAAACCTAAGACCAACCTTCATCATCATGGTTTAATCAAACTTCTGGTTGTTCATGCTTTAAAAACACAAGGGGGTAGTTGGAAGCGATTACTCTAGCAGAGTTCCACTCAAGAAAAATCTAAGTCGGTCGAGACACAGAAGGCAGGGACACACAGTGAGGGCTCTAGCAGAAAAGTAAAGAAAGACAAAAAAATGACATCATGAGGTAAAGAAGACACTACTATGCCCAACTCATCTCAGCCCATTGAGAAATCAATATTAGAAAAGTCGGTCGTAGGGGAACCTGTTATATTAAGAAAGAAGACAACCACTCAATTNATTTGCCGACCCAATTACACAATACCCCCAACAGCAATGGGTACCCCCCATGTCTTATCCTCAGTGGTCAACACAAACCCAACCTTGGCAACAGGGGTGGAGAGGACCTGTATATGGAAATGTCCTCTTTCAACCAACAATTTTTCTCACCTATCCACAATATCCTTCGAATATTTCACAATTGCTCCCAGGATTTAACCCCCCATGCTCTTCTTCCACCCCCACAACCACTTGCGCTACCCATGAATCCAAATATGCAGCAACCAATGCAAGCTGCACCCATCCAAAACCCTCCTCGACCTACTCCTATTCTTGCACAACCTATCCCTAACCCAAATAATAGACCGACACAACCTATACAAAATGTTGAAGTACAAACCTTTCCTGCATATGTAATAACGCCAGCTTCATTTAATGGAATTGAATTAAGATCAGGAAGGATTGTAAACAAAACAAATCCCACTATGGTTATTCAAGAGGAACAAGTGCATAATCACACAAACCAAGAAGAACAGATATATGTCCAAACGGTTCAAAGAAAAGAACAGATGACTGATCCATTGAACAAAAAAAGAAACACTCCAATACCACAAGAAATCCCTTCTCCCAACTCCCTTGTAGCAGAAACACCCCATGAAATGAATCCCCCTTACCCATAAAGGATGATCGTAAAGAAAACCGAGGAACCTCTAAAACATAATCTAGAGACTGAACTCTGGAATATATGTGTAAAGATCCCACTACTACAGGCCATTAAAGAAATACCTATGTATGCTAAAATTGTAAGGGACCTTTGCATTAAAAAGCCAGGGAGAAAAAGGAAGGAACCTCCTGTCATACGGGTGGTAGGGCAGTTATCTGAATTTATAACAGAGATGCCTTCCAAGTATAGTGATCCAGGGAACCCAATGGTAACCATAGAAATCAATGGTGTTTCCTTACCTAACACATTGATCGATCTAGGGGCAGCAATAAATGTGATGTCAGTAAACACTATGAAAACACTGCAACTAGATCAGTTAAGACCTACACAAACCTTGCTAGAGATTGCAGATAAGTCAGTCATCACCCCAACAGGAAGTTTAGACGATATAACAGTGACATTGGCCTCTTGGGAATACCCTATGTATTTCTTGGTAATCTATCCCAAATCCCCCAAACTAGGACACTCAGTGGTACTAGGCCGACCTTGGTCGGCCATTGTTGATGCATTCATCAGTTGTCGATCTGGAGAAATGACAATTTCCAATGGCACTCAAAGTCAGAAACTTATCCTTTTTCCCCCCGCCCAACCAACCACTGAAGTTCCTCTTTGGTTGGAGAATCCTTATGGGGAGGAGGACTGTACTCAACCCTTATTGACACTTGAACAAGTAAAAGGAGTACAAGAACACTCTGAGGATCAAATCCTAAGTCTATTCTTGGCTGCTTCGGCATGCATTGACTATCCCCAATCTTTCCCTAATTACGCACACATCTTTTGCCCTGAATTTCAATAAATTTGGCACCCTTCCACTTCTACAATAGCCACTCTTTCACAAGTAGAGGAAGGGAAGGAATCTACTGTCCAAGCTGTAGAAATCAGTCGCAAAAAGTCCCTATATATCAATGCCAGCCTAGAAACAGATCAACAACAAAAGCTTGTACAAATGATTCTAGGGCAATCCGATGCGTTTGCATGGGATTACTCTGACATGAAAGGGATCCACCCAGATACATGTATGCATCATATTTACACTGACGATCAGATCAGACCTATTCGACAGCCCTAGAGAAGAATGAGCCCAGCCTTGAAAGATATAGTAAAGGAAGAACTCCAAAAACTCCTACAAGCCAATTTCATTTACCTTATATCAGATAGCAAATGGGTCTCCCCATTAGTCATTGTACCAAAGAAAAATGGGAAATAGAGGATTTGTGTGGACTTTCGAGAACTAAACAAGGCCACCTATAGGGACTACTTCCCTTTACCTTTCATAGATCAGGTCTTGGATACCTTATCTGGGAAGAGGTACTTTTCTTTCCTGGACGGGTTTAGTGGTTACAACCAAATACAAATTTCACCAGAAGACCAGGATAAGACTACGTTCACATGTCCTTAGGGAACCTATGCCTATAGGGTTCTCCCCTTTGGGTTATGCAATGCCCCTGCTACCTTTCAAAGGGTTGTCTTGGCTGTTTTCTCCGATCTGACCAATGATTGTGTGGAAGTCTACATGGATGACTTCACGGTATATGGGGATGATTTCCAACAGGTATTGGATAATTTGAAGAAGGTACTAGTTAGATCTAAAGAGACCAACCTCTCACTCAGTCACGAAAAATAAAGAATGATGCTTACTGAAGGAATTGTTCTAGGTCACCACATCTTCGGTACCGGAATAAGAGTAGACCCTGCCAAAATCGACATTATTTCCCAAATTAAGATCCCTAGTTCACAAAAGAAAATCATAAGCTTCTTAGGGCATGTTGACTACTATAGGAGGTTTATTCAAATTTTTACAAACCTAGCTGCCCCCCTTTTCAAACTACTAACGAAAGATGTTGAATTCTGTTGGGATGAGCAATGCCAAATCTCCTTTGAGATCTTAAAAACATAACTTTCAAGTGCTCTTGCTTTGAGAGGTCCAAACTGGTCTCTTCCTTTCCATATATGTACAGATGCCTCAGATACCACCTTGGGAGCTGTTTTAGGACAAAGGGAAGGGAAGATTCCTTATGCTATATACTTTGTTAGTAAGAACCTCTCACCTGCTGAAGCAAACTATACTGTCACAGAGAAAGAATTTTTATCAGTAGTACATGCCATCAACAAGTTTAGACACTATGTAACATGATACAAAGTTTTTGTGCACACTGACCACTCAACTATCAAATTTCTAATGAATAAACCCGTCACAAATGATAAAGTAACTAGATGGCTATTTTTACTACAAGAATTTAATATCACTATCATAGATAGACCTGGAAGAGACAACTTGGTTGTTGATTTCCTGTCTAGACTTATCCATACAGGTGACAGTACTTCAGTAGATGATGATTTTCCTGATGAGAATTTATTCGCCATTTCTACTTTCACCCCTTGGTATGCAGACGTAGCCAACTATTTGGTAATCAACAAGTTGCCTCAAGGTATGACATCCAGAGAAAAATAGAGAATCATTTAGCTAAGTGCCAATTATATGTGGCATGAGGATACCCTATACCGAATGAGACCTGATTTGGTAATCAAAATATGTGTCCGGGAAGATGAAATGCAAGATATCTTCAGAGCCTGCCATGATGGCCCATGTGGAGGCCACTTTGTTGACAAAAGGATAGCTTACAAAATCCTACAATCTGGCTATTATTGGCCGACCATTTTTAAAGATGCAAAGAAATATGTGGCCAACTACGATGATTGCCAAAGAATGGGAAAACCTACATCAGTCGATGAAATGCCACTCCAAGCCCAAGTAGTAATCAAACCCTTTGAAAAATGGGCCTTAGATTTTGTAGGACCTATAAATCCCATGTCCCACAGAAAAAAAATACATATTAGTTTGCACAGACTATGTAACAAAATGGGTAGAAGCCAAGGCCCTGTATTCAACTAATGAACAATCTGTGGTAGACTTTCTCTTTGATGAAATTTTCACTCGTTTCGGGGTGCCTTGGGAAATAGTCACTGACCAAGGGACACAATTCACTTGAAATTTGGTCAAGGCTCTTACCAAACAATACAAGATCAGACACAGAAAGTCTTCACCCTATCACCCCCAAGCCAATGGCCAAGTGGAATCGACCAACAAGGTGATAGAGGCCATCCTCACTAAGATTGTTTAGCTGCATCACAAAGACTGGGCTGATAGGTTGCCTGAGGCCTTGTGGGCCTACATAATAGCCTGGAGAAATACTACAGGCCATACACCTTATGAGTTGGTGTATGGGAAGCAGGTACTACTAACCATAGAGTTTTAGGTAAAGACCTTCATAACTGCCATGCAATTAGGAATGGACCTGAACGAAGCTCAGAAATAGAGGTTATTACAATTGAATGAGCTTGATGAGATAATACATGATGTTCTACAAAGAACCACTTTGATACAAGAGCAAAGGACCAAATGGCACGATAAATACATTAAAAAAAAGTCCTTCCAGCCAGGTGATTGGGCCCTCCTATATGATAGCAGATTAAATTTTTTTAAAGGCAAACTGTCTACCAGATGGATGGGGCCCTATGAGGTTGATACAGTCTATGACAATGATGCAATTAGGATAAAAACTATTGATGAAGATCAGACCTCCCTTGTTGTAAATGGACATCGACTTAAGGTTTATCATAAACCTCTGCCAAAGGAGGATTTTGTCAAAAATGTTCTTCAGACTTCCGAAATGCAATTGGTAAGCAGGAAGGTTTTTCCTCCTGCTGACCTACTCTAGTAAGTTCAATTTGTATAAATTCATTTTCTGTACATAGGTGTGTCATAAGATGAAGTTTTTCTTTATTTTTAACTAACAAAGACAAAAGAAAAATTGGTGGTATTCTCATGTAGATAAACAAATAAGGAGGACCACTACCAGAGAGAGAGTCTTCTTTAAGTTTTTCAGACTCTTTAAAATTGAAAATATTGGCGAGCAAGAACTGGCCCGGGCTCGATAAAAATCCATAGGACAGTAGAGAGAGTCTTCTTTAAGTTTTGCAGACTCTTTAAAATTTAAAATACTGGCGAGCAAGAATTGGCCCGGGCTCGATAAAAATCCACGAGACAATATAGAGAGTTTCCTTTAAGTTTTTCAGACTCTATAAAATTGAAAATACCAGCGAGCATTAACTAATCTAGGCTCGATAAAAATCCACAGAAAAGTAGTAGTTAGGATTATTATTATACTGTAATAAAAGAGCAAATGCTAGCAAAAGCATGATCACCTTGGTTCCAGAAGAAAATGAGTTATGTCATCTCAGTCACTGGCCATTACATAGTACCCTCCTGTTACAAAGCTTTCCTGCATCATTCCTCTATAAACTTTGGCAACTACAGGGTTTTCCAGACGAATTTGACCACAGAACACCAGCTATTCCTATAAATCTCTGTCACCAGAATCAGTGTCAAGATTTTTAAGCTCCAGAAAAAAGTTCATTTTTGTGCTTATCTCACATCAATGATCACCTCTATGTGATCCGACACTCAGGTAAGCTCGTATCAACTACAAATTCTACACACAGGTGATCCGGTACTTAGATAATCCGGTAATGGTAAGAATATGACGGGTAACTTTCATCATGTTTCCAAGTCGCTGTCCAATTATTAGTAATAGGATATACATATTCAACACTTTTTTTTCGTATTATTTAGGAATTAGATTAAATATGCATTTAGAACATTTGATTGCTCTTGGATCATGATGTACCCCTATTTCTGTCACAAATCTCTGTAGAAATCTTAGACCTCACCTCCCTGAGGAGGAAGTGTCCTGTGAAATATCAAGAGTGCAATGTCATGATGTATTTTATCGGATCAAACTCATACTCCCTCTGTCTATCCGGTAAATAAACCCCACAATTCGTTGTCGTACTATACACGAACCACGACTCACAGCATATCGAGTAATGATCCTAGCCGATTTCATATACACAAGTCCCGATCATAACGACCATATCCTTCCGTGGATATCATCTGACACCAAGCCCAAAACCCTTAGTAGATCCGACCTACCTCACCATATCATCATGAGTATCGACGTGACCGTTGTAATCTACACTTCCATTCATAAACACTCTTTTGGATGGCTCCGCCATCTACATGAGTGTTATTTACCGTTGTTGTACACCATCTACAGACACCCTATGCCTCTGTATCCCTTGTATGTTTCTCCCAACCGATACTATATCATCTGATACTCAATCCTCGACCCTCTGTTCGTGCTTTATCCACCCGAGAGAATTGTTTAAGCCAGCATGGGGGTCGACAGGCATGAGCCCATATTTCAAATATACAGAGAAACAATAGAGTATCAGGCTTGCAAGAACAAATATGAACAAGCAGGGTGGGTGCCATTCTTGGAGAAATTTAAAGGTCATCATGAGGGAATTTCTCTCGTCTTTGCGCAGACATATGATTGAGAAAATGTGCAGCTTGGGGATATAAGTTAACAATTACAGAGGATACTATAGCAGAAGCTACGGGTCTCCCAATGGCTGGAGAAAAATACTTCAAGAGAGTGATCGTGGACAAAAGCCTATGCCAACAATTCCTTAAGCCAGAACATCACGACCCCGATTGGACCAAGGGCATCCCTCGAAGATATATCAAAGAAGAATATTGGATGATGCTTGTAAGTCTGTAGAAATTCCTCACCTGCGAGGGAAGCTATGACGTGACCTTCATTTATCATTTAAAGCTTTTATCACATTTCGAGGGAGGACTATAGATTAATTTTCCCCACTTTTTATGGATGAGTTTAAAGAAAATGGCAAGAGGGGTGAGGTCAGTTTCCAAGAAACCTGAGACCAACCTTCATCATCACGGTTTAATCAAACTTCTGGTTGTTCATTCTTTAAAAACACAAGGGGGTAGTTGGAAGCGGTTACTCCAGCAGAGTTCCACTCAAGAAAAATCTAAGTCGGTCGAGACACAGAAGGCAGGGACACACAGTGAGGGCTCTAGCAGAAAAGTAAAGAAAGACAAAAAAATGACATCGGGAGGTAAAGAAGACACTACTATGCCCAACTCATCTCAGCCCATTGAGAAATCAATATTAGAAAAGTCGGTCGTAGGGGAACCTGTTATATTAAGAAAGAAGACAACCACTCAATTCCAGAGAGTAAGTCCTACTTCGGTTCAAAGGGGTAAAAGATGAAAAGAGGGCTCAGAACCAGGTGGTCAATCGGATAGCGTTCTTGAAACAATTGTGGAAATGTCATCAGAACCAGCTAGTCAAATAGAGAAGACCCCTGACTTCCATTTACAAAGCAAGAAAAAGTTTGCACTAGCTAAAACGTCTAGCTCGATCCTGCGCCCTAACGACCAACGATCACAGCATAAAAAATAAAAGAAGAAGGAGATGGACCAACAAGAGGTTTTACTAGAGCCAACTATAAAACCCCCTCCGAAATCCTCTAAAGAATTGAAAAGTAATTATGAAGTTACTGCTAAGGTGACAAGTAAAGATAGGAAGAAACTAGAAGGAAAGGAGGCACAAGCTCCAAAACCCACACCTCAATCTTCCAGGATAGGAATATGGGTTTGCCAGCAAAAGAAAACCCCAGAATTTACAATTCAAGCCCGCAAGATAAAGGACAAGTCAACACCAGAAAAACATGTGTCCAGACCTACCCCTATTAGTAAATCTAAGAAAAATAAATTGTTTGAAGAAACTCCTACTCCTGTCAGCAACTTTAAGAAAGCCTCGTCGCCCATATGCAAGACCACCATAAGTATGGCCAAACATGCGACAACTCCAAACATACCTTCTCCTCAAAGAGAAGCTATGGATATTCCAAGTTCTCCAGAAAAAGAGAGTGGCTGGGGAGTTGCCACAAGCGAAATAGAAGGATTGGTAACAATAAGTGAAACGGAAGGGTTGGTAACAGAGACTTTGATGGATTTGAGGAAAGGAAAAGAAGCTCGAGAGGTGGTAACTCAGGAGGCACTCACATCGAGTCCAGGCAAGTCCCTGAGTAGATGAAAGATGATAATGAAGGCTCTGAGGAGTCTGAGGAAAGAAAAAGAGGCTCGAGAGATGGTGGATAAGAAAGTACTCACACCAAGCTCAGACAAACCCTTGAATGAACAAACATTATTAACAGAAATTGAGAGATTGAAACAAGAAGTCGAAGAATAGAAAATACGGGACAGGCATATCAAGGCAGAGAATGCGAAATTGAAAGAGCAGCATGTAGAGGTCTCTACCAAACTTAACAAGGTCTTGCGGTTGGTCCATTACACTAGGGTGATCAAGAAGGAATTGAAGAATGAAGCTTCTGGTGTTAACATCTTGCAATCTGAGGAATAACAGAGGAGGGTCCAATTATGCAGGAAGTTTTTGACTATCAGTTTTGATAACATTGCATGAGGACATGTAATATCTTCAGCATGGGGGAAATGTTGAGTCTCTATTTTGACATAAGATAATGCCCTATCCTACCCTATATCTAAGCTTTTTGCCTCTGTTATAAACCTATACTGGACTACTCCCTCCCAAAATACATGCCTAATAGCTATGTCATCTCTACAAGAGGTAATTGATGATTTAAAGCATGTTTGTTTAACTTTCTTAAATTAATTCGATTGAAAGTGTTTTATTTTGTATAATCCTAATAATTTCATTTATGAGCAGTCTATCTGGCACTACCAGACACCGTGTAATCCGGTACCGAATCCATTCTGGTACTCAAGACAACTTTAATCCGGTACCAAGATGTGTGCTATTCCGATACTACCTGCTCTGCTCTATTCCAGTACTAGACTCGGGACTGTGTGCAATCCGGTACCAAAACTTCTGTTTCCATAATGCGTCGGTTGGACCAGAATAATGGTGAAGATTTCAAGAAGACGGTTGGATAGAAGTGCCCAAGTCACTTTTCAAGTTGCAAGAGACTCCATCGCTCATGCATTTCCTGTCATGAGGATGGAGTCGATTCCTAAAAATTTGATGTAAATCCTAAATGAGAAATTTCTCAAACTGTTTAATGTTTATCCATAGATATAGATAGTATCAGCTTACTTTATATAAGGAATGTTGTATAGATGATAAAGTATATATAGATAATAGCGAATGTAAACATATGTTGCAAGAACCAAATAATACTTATCATTGTCGTGTATGGAGTAAAAGACTCTTGATCCAATTTATTTTGTTTTAATTATAATAATTTTTCATTGAATTTATTTATTTTCTATACTCATAATATAATTTCTCATTTTATTTATTTGTTTTCCATATTCATAATATAATTTCTCATTTTATTTATTTGTTTTTTATATTCATAATATAATTTCTCATTTTATTTATTTGTTTTCTATACTCAAAAAAAACCACAACTAATATGGTAAGGAACAATACATTAGTTGAAAGATCAATTCATAAATGAAATATAAATATTTATAATACATTTTTATGCCTAAGATATACTATAGGAATAACTTTTCACGACCACTCTAACAAGGCTACATGGTAGCAAATACCTGCCGAAGTCTAAATACATGAAAACAATGCGGAAGTCTGAATACATGAAAACAATGCAAGAGAGTAATATATTGTTAACGATATGTATAATTACATTTAAAAAATAAAATGAAAATGTTATTTAAATGAATTTGTAGTAAAGATATGAAATTTGTAGATTATTTGATATTATGTATTGAATATAATATAGATTGTTTTAAAACAAGCAAATATATTAAAAAAAAATAGAATTTTTAAACTAAGCTTTAAAAATCACATCCTAATCAAAGTTTGATAAAGTTCATATGTTTCATTAAACTAAAACAAAACATATTTAGCTGGAAGAAAAGAAATAGAAAAATAATATGATAAGTGTGTGATTAATTATGAATATTTTTATATATAATATTTAAAATTAAAAAATAGATAAATATTATGATAAGTGTGATTAATTATAAATATTTATATATATAATATTTAAAATTAAAAATATATATATATTTATCTAAGTAATTTTTTTTATACTAAGAATTAATGATTTATAATGATTTATTATAACATTTATATAAAAAATACATACTGTCAAACTTAATATGCGTTCAATTATAGTATATTTAATATACTATTCACATATAACTTAAATTAATAACTTAAATAATCTTTTTTAAATAATTTTTTCTCACACTCAAAGTGAATTTTAGTCAAGATGCATATCATCCTAATAAATAAAATGTTAAAAACAAAAAAAAATTGTGATGTTACTTTATCTTCCATTAAATATTCAATGTTTGATGTCCTCTCCTCAATCATACTTCGAAAATCAAAGGTATTAGTGATGTGACTATGGTTCGCATTCTTTACTTCAAATTAATAAAGTAGAGGGTTCCATTCCCTAAGTTTGACAAATAATATTATATTACACAAAAATATAATCATTCGAGCCGCGTGAATTTCTAAAGATGTGAAATTCTAAGTTAAGTTAAACTACGTATTCAACAAATATATATCCAACTCAAATTTTGTCGGCGAAAGTACCATACTGAGCAGTCATTCAACCACCGTGTCCAAATACAAACCTGCCACTTGGATGAAATATTTATTGCAATTGTATTGGAAGGAGCGAAGGCTGTAATAAGACTTTAAAGTCTTTGGCCAATAAGATATGAGATAAATCACATTTAAAATTTAACTGAAAATATTATTTATCAAAACTTTGATAAAACT
>JZKD02S1642398.1:87285-112903 GCA_000966675.3 Picea glauca
GTGGCACTGAACTGCAGGGAGAGTGTTGAAGAAGAAGAGCTAGGATTTTTCCAAATTGAAAGTTGTACTAGAGGCTTCACTAAATTTCATAAGGATGGATTTTAACTTGTTGGCTTCTTGAGCAGTGGGAGTGTTCATTAAAATGGTGTCGTCCACAAATTGGCTGTGAGAGGTAGCAAGTTGCAAGCCACGAAGAGGGAGACATTGGAGGGAGCCCTTTGCTATAGAGGTTGTTATATAGCATCCCAAACCTTCTCCAATGATGACAAGGAGAAAGGGGGAGAGCGGATCCCCTTGACGAATGCCTCGAGTGGGAGAAAAAGGTTGGGAGGGAACTTCGATGACTAAGATTGAGAAGAAGGCAGAGGAAGCGAATTTCATTATCCATTGTATCCAATCCCTACTAAACCCAAAAACAGAAAGAAGTGAGTGCATATAGTGCCAACTGAGGTGATCAAAAGCTTTAGAGAGGTCAAGCTTGATAAGCATACCTGGGGTGCGAGTGGACTTGAGCGAGTGGATCACCTAGTGAACTAGGATGACATTATCAATAATTTGACACCCCTCAACATAACCTGACTGCTCCTTGGAGACGATGAAAGGATAGGTTTGAGTCAAAGAGAAATGACCTTGGTAATGATCTTGTAGATGACATTGCAAAGTGCAATGGGCTTGATTTGCTTCGGGTTGGTGACTCATTCTTCCTTTGGGATAAGAGTGAGAAAAGTGACACTGAGGGTTGAAATCACTTGATTTGAAGTTCTGGACTCCTCCACTAGTTTCTAAACCTCGTCTCTTATCATCGGCCAACAATAGTGGAAGAAATATGTTGTGAAGCCATCTGGCCTTGGGGCCTTTCCTAAGGGAATTTCATTGACTACTTGATTAACCTCTTCCTGCATGATTGGTCTCATTAGTGCCTGATTTTGATCAGGTGTGATGAGGGTCAAAATATGTTGGGTTACTCGATTGATGTCTGGTGTTCGATCAATTGGCGTTTCAGATCGAAGCTCTTTGTAGTAATTTACCAGCTATGTTTCTAATTCTCCATGTTCCAGAATTGTGTTGCCCTGTGCATCTTCAAGCTTAGTGATGTGATTGATGTGTCATATGTGTACCATGGAACGATGAAATAAATTTGTGTTCCTTTCCCCTCCCTTGAGCCATTGCACTTTGGATTTTTGCTTCCAAAGGATTTCCTCCTACTTGTGTCATTCTTCTAGTTGTTGTTTAAGCAGATTCTCCTCCACTTTCATAGCATCTGAGTGGCCTAACAAGATCGATTCCTGTTGAATGTCTTCAAGGCGTTGATCCAAGGCCCTTTGCTCCTGAAAGATATTTCTGAAGACATTTTTAATCCAATCACGAAGTTTTTGCTTGAAGTTATTTAGTCTTTGTTGGAGTCTATACATTCTTGTGCCATGCGAGATTTCGACATTGGCCTACTAGGATCGAGAGAGCTCAAGAAAGTAGGGGTGGTTTAGCCAAAAAAATTCAAATCGAATGGGTTTGAATTTGGGTGTAGCTATCATTTCAATCCATAACTGTACTGGCCAATGGTCCGAGCCCGATTTTGGGAGGATACTTGCCTCAATCGAGGGTCGTTCTAACATCAGGGTCCCAAAGATTAGAAAATGATCAAGTTTGCACGCTATTTGTTGGGACCCATAACGCTTATTGAACTGTGTGTAAGAGCCATTCCTGGTTTCAATATCAATCAACTTGAGACAGTCAATGATGTCCTTGAAATTACCATTATCCTGCTCCATCCACTTCGAGCCTCCTCTTTTTTCTTCTAAAGTGAGAATGATGTTAAAATCTCCTCCAAGAATCCAACACTTATGTCCTATTAATTCCCCTAAATAGGATAGACTAATCAGAAAATGATCTTTCTCATGATTATTTTGTGGACCATAGGCGTTTGTCAACACCCCCTCCTTGCTAGACCCAATGGCTCGAAAGTGTGTTGATAGTGTGCCTGCGATAGAGAAGCATTGATCAACAATAACTAAGGCTGGGTTCCAGAGAATTGTCAGCCTCCTATTGTACCTTTTGATTCAATATGAATGAAATTGCAGTGCCGCCAACTTCTTCTAAACATTTCTTTTGTCATTTCTCCTACACATTTTGTTTCTTGTGATAGAAGAATGTTCAGATGCTCGGCCTTTATGCAGTGACGAATAATCCTCTATTCGGATCTCCCATTTATGCCTCTTATATTCCATGTGATGATCTTCATCATAAGAAGTTGGTGGGGGTGAGAATAATACCTCAGTGAGACGTTGGATCTGTCCCGAGTTAATGATAAAGTGCCCCTCTTTAATCAGTTGTTGCACCGATTTATGCCCCCGTCGTTTTCCCTCTTTAGGGATTCATCTGAAATCTGGATCTAAATCCAAACTTATGCCTAGTCTAGAGGTGGCTCCTACTGTGGAATCTATGAAGACCTTGTGTACTTTTCAGAGTTGCTCTACTGGTATTGATTGCAGTTCCTTCTTATTGAAGGCATCCTCCATCTTTTCGAGATCTATGTCATCTAGTTCTCGCTCATCCATTTGCATTATAGTGTCACCATGTTCATCTGAATCTTTTCATGGTTCTAGATGGATTAGAGAGCCATGTGCAATGATTTGTTCTAGGAGTGGGTCAAGATATTGTTTGGCCTTACCTTTATCTCTGTGAGGATCTTCTGGTTTATGGGGTTTTTCCACTTCCTCTGCATTCGACAGATTTCTTAGGGCATCAAAATAATTGATGGTGGGGATATTCTTATTTCCACCCTGATTGGTTTTTTTTAGAGGTTGTTTCCTGCGACCCATTACTTGTGTGAAGCCATCTTTCGATTTTTCTTTTGTTTATGGTCATGCTAGGACATTGAGTGGGCAATCCTTGAAGAGATGTCCATGTTCATGACATTTCTGGTAGTGGAAGGGGATGTGTTCATAGTCTATGGTTTGGGTCCAGTCTTCATCTTGATATTCTATGGTAAACGACCATGACAGAGCCTTGGAAATGTTCATATACACACATATTCGGGCATAAGACGTATATCTTCTTTTCTTGGTTGCTTATGAGGATTTTACATAGCATCCCGGTGTGTTGTCGATTCCCATTAGGATTTCTTCAAGACAAATCTCTTGTGGCAGGGACTAGAGGTGGTTCCAGACTCGAGCGAAGGAAAAATCCTCTTTTTCTGGGCAGAAGTGGTCAGTCCAGAATCTGAGATATAGCCCCACCAAATTGTAGAAGTATGGGCCATTTTCAAAGACTCAATATTTGTCTTCAATATTGTAGAAAATGATCATGGAGAAGCATTTCAAACTAAGTTGGAGTTCGTAGTCTCCTTTCGAGTTCCACCATGTCTTGATCCATTGCATGAGGTCTCTTTCAGAGGGCCATAACCCTAAAATTTTCCCAATCAATGCATGGTCCTTCATGAACTGAGTATGTTCTCCAACTCTAGTGGAACTAACCACATATCTTGGTGTTGTAGTTGCCCGTGGGATGCATTTCCCTAGCTCTCAGTTGCAAGATGCCTTCGGATGAGACGGTTCAAATTTTACCTCCATATTTTTTCTTGATCCTTGCCATCTTGCAGGAATGATTCACATAAGTGAGGCGGGGGATCAAAAGGTGACCGCTTGGCTCAGGTTCCCTCTGTCTCATTTTCTGCTAAGTTTTTGTAAGAGGGGGTTTGCACCCCCCTCTAGGTCCATTCTACTCAGTCAAGTGCAACGTCCTTCTTATTGTTGGCGTCTCTTAGCAAGGAGAAAACTAAGTTGTAATAGGGTTGGAAGCATGCAATCTTTCAAACCCTAACCGTGAATCTAGGGATGAAAACATGTATTTTTGATAAAGAAAAATACAAAGTTAAAATAACCCTAGAAATTATATTTTTTAATAAATATAAATAAATATTTGATTATTTGTTATAATTTTATAAATTAAAATTTCAAAGTTTGATAGTAAAAATACTAATACATTATAGTAAAAACTGAATACTTCCTATAATTTTACAAAGTAAAATTATAATTTTGTCATATATCTTAGGGTTTGAGACTTTGATGGTATTTGAATTTATTGAACATTTGAATCTTAAATTTTGTTTTTTGAAAAAATCATATCCATCGAAGATGGATTTTATGTTCCGATGAATCTCCACTAAAACGAAATTTTCAAAACAGTTTTAGATAATTATTATGATTTATCCATTACCTCAAATTTTGATACACGATGAAATGACACCTTTTCTCACTTCACCTAACAATGAATTTAAATTAAAAATCAATTTAAATTTTCAATTATTATCTTGTATATTTCACCTTTTTTTTTTTTTTTTTTGTAAATCGGAGTAGAACATTATATTACTGTAGAAGATATGATAGAAAATAGGGATCCTGGTTTGCCTAAAGGAAACCAGGACAACGAACACTTACTGTTGGTTTTAAATAACAATCCTAGAGGTAATTGGTCTGCCAAAATTGGAAACCAGACCAGACCTCCCTTTTTACAGTATGAGAAGCATAGCCAAAAAAATAGAGTTAACTAATCACTCAATTGATACTACCAAAGCTTGCCACAATTTATATTACTTCCCGGGCATGATTGTCATTAAAGACAAAAGACATTACAAAAAGAATATTAAAAGTCGCTAGAGCACTTGGGAGTGGTCCTTCCCCCCACCTGCTTGGCCTTTGTTGTCCTCCTTAGGGGAGACAGTTCTGGTTCTTCTAAATTGGTCGGGTACTCCTTGGCCATCCGTAGGTGTTGTTGGCACAGGGGCAGACCCAGGGTTCAACGCTTCAAAATCACACCAATAAAACCCTAACTATCGGCCCTTTCAACAACACCTGCAAAGCAAGCAAAGTCTCACCCGAGGTAGAAGCTGGGGGGGTTACAGGACTAAGGTGTCTGTAACCAAGCTGGGACATAGATCTGTGATAATAACACTTCGTAGAGTATTCTAGCAACACTTAGAAGGTGACATGCATTAGTCCATTTATCTTATTAACATCGCAGAACATATCTAAGAATAGATCAGCGTAGTAACAAATGGGAATATACCCTTAGCACTTAGCATAATAAGTTAGATCTAACATCCATTCATCCTTAACACAAGTAAATCACTAAGCAACATCAGATCTATCTATCATACATAATAACAAAGGCACTAAGAAGAGAATGATAAACATAACATATCACAAAGCACACCAAAGACACAAGATATACGTGTTTCACCCCAATGTGGGGCTACGTCCACCAACTACTTCGTCTTCCTTATTATTCTTTAATATATTACATTCAATTGCTCTTGTGCACTAAGCCACAGAGCCAACTTCTCTATCGAGCACAGAGCCTTACATATGCATTATGTTTCACAAAGCAACTCATAACTACTTGCACTTAGCCACTTCGCTCTTACATCGCTTAGCTTCTTCTACCATATATTCTTACTTATTTATACTTTCACAATTCCTTACAAAAAGGCCTAATCATGGGAGAATCCATGGGCCGACATCCATAACCCATTACAAAAACCCTAAGGGACGCCTTGTTGGGTCCACATAGCCCGCAAAACAAGTGATATCCACGATCTCAGCTCCACCTGGGCGTTCCATCTTTGAGCAGCATGTCGAAGTCCAAAAGTGGTCCAAACCTGACCAAGGTTTCCTCAAAAAATGGTCGAGGGCCAACATGCCACCAACACTTACCTGTGACTCATCCCGAGTCACTCAAGTCTGGGCAATGTTGCTTCGAAGGCCTCGAGCTTCACTCGAGCTGCCTTGACTTGTTGCTTCGCCTGAGCCTCCTGCTCAACGAGCTTCTGGATTGTCTGCATTGTAACAGGCCCTTCTAGCTATTGTTCCACTGTTGCAACCACTTGGTCCAGTTGCAAGCCTTGTCCTTCAATTTCTTCAAACACCTTGCAGGCTTCATCCTACACATGTTGTAGTTTCTAGCGAATTCCATTACCCTGCCCTGGATGGAGGTAATCTGTTGTTGCATCGCGCGCTTGTCTTGAGATTAATTCATGCTTTCAACTGAGGCGAGTAGCTTCATCTGTGCTTGCACGGAGAAAGCCTGTTGTTGCGCCTCCTGTAACTGCGCTTCTAGTTTCCTTAGCTCTGGATCTTCTGCGAAGCGTTCATATGTCTGTGCGATTCTATCGCTCAGTTGTTTGCATTCTGAGGTGAGGGCTCTGATCCTTACTAATGCGTTCTTAGCGGCTTCCTCCCTCTGGTCATGCACCTCTTGCGGGGTGCTTGGTACTGCTTGGACATCCAACTCTGTTATCCTTGCTTGAAGCTATTGGATGGTCTCAGCAAGCTTCGCCACTTGAACCTCAACCGACTATTGTTCCTCCTGTGCCAAGCTTGGCACAGAGCGACATGCTTTCTTCACTCCTTCTTTGACCGTAGCTCGTTCTATGAGCAACTGCTCATTTTCTCTCTGTAGCTTCACTTTGTCCTCCTGGAGCATCACCCGAAACTCTTCTTTCTCATTTTCATAGGCGGTTACACAGTACTATGCTTCGTAATTGCTCTAAGACTTCCTCTTTCTCTTTTTTCAAGGCTTCTATAGCCTTCTCCTTTTCTTCGTGGACTTTCTAAAGTAGATGCTCTGTCACATCTGCAAGTCATCTCAATTGGGCTAGTTCATCCCTCAATTCCGCAATCTGTGACGCAATGGGTATTGCGCGGACCGAACGAATGTCTTGTTGTACTTCGTTCAATTCCTTCTCGATCCTACCATATAGCTCTTCCTACTTCGTGCCATATCTCTACAAGATATCATCTGAAGCATCCTCCATGACTCTGCGGACTAGACTGATATCATCCTCTGTGAGCGTGGCCTCCAACTAGGGCTTACTAGCGCACATCTTCTTTCTTGCTGAAGGTTTCTTTGGAGAAACCTTTCTCTTTTGCGGTGTTATTGTTTCAGCAAGGGGATATTTCAGCGGTGTAGCTTTGCCTTTTCCTTTCTTTTCTCCTTCATCCCCTCCTCCTTGTCCATTTGCTTCGTCTCCTCCTCCTAGCGAGCTAGATCCATTTTCTTCAGAAGCATTGTCCTCCTCATCAGTCTCTATATTTCAGACTTCTTCCTATGTTTTTTTCTTCTTTGTCCCACTGGACTATCCGACATGCTCGACCCGGGTGACCAAGGGGATTCCTATGGTGTCAGTTTCAGAGAGTTTTGCATCATCGACCGATACAAGGAACTCCTCTGGCCACTCCTTCGTGATCTGCTCCATGTCTTCATCTGTCAGCTTGTAATATGACTATAAATCTTCCTTGCTCTCATCTCTGCACGCAGTGATATAGATAAAATGTCAATCTGCGTGGAACTTAGATAGTGGTTTCTACTGGTGCAGGGTGCATGGTGTCACGCACGGAAATGCTTCAATGGAAACCTTTAGTTGCTGATAATATGCATGGAACACATCATTCAAATGCCATTGCTTCGACATGTTGTTGTTGTACCACAAGGTAGAAAACCTAGCTGCCAACGGCTCCGATGGTTCTATCACCGGAAAGGTGGCTCCTTTGGGCATTTGCCAAGCGAAAAATGCAATCAAAACAATCAGTCAGCGAAAGTCGAATTTGTATCCTAGATTCTGAGCTTTGCGATAGTCTTTCTTGAGTTCATTGACGAGGTAACTCACCCAATTCATCTGCATGCCCTCCACACATTTTCCTAGGAGGTCTGCCATAAACTCGTTAACCTGTGTGGGTCGGTTCTACGTTACGATCTTGCCATCTATGAGTTGGAAAGAGAGGCGCACTGCACCATCCTGGATGGAGGCTAACATGTAGCCCCGCTTTCCTCTTTCAACTTCATCGTATGCTTCCTTGATGTGCTATGCCAGGGAGCGGTTTGAGGCCTTCCCTGGATAAAACTGTTGAGGGTCGGGTCTCTTCATGCTTAATGCTGTAATCAAGTGGATCAACGCCACTTCCACAATAATTATTCGGTCGATCCATAGGTATCCACCATGGTAGCATGACAAGATGAGTTCAACGCAAGTGTTAACCTTCTGGTGGTGGCCAAAATGGGGAATATTCATCACATTTAACACAGTGGACTATGCCAGCTCCTTAATCCATGGTTGGGAGACCAGGAGAGGCTTCTTCACAGTTGTCTTCGTCAAGTATCTGTGAGGTGCGAGCATAAAATAATTCTTCCTGTCTCTGATATTGAAGTCGATATTCTTCAACAGCGAGATCTGTCCCAACTGGCTCCCGACTACGTGTATTCCCTTCGAAATGTACGCGGTGATCAGAGTGTACTCATAGTCTCGTGGAATGTTGTCATGGTTAACCATGCCAACCAATGGTGGAATGTACTTTGGTAAGATTGACGGTATCTGCTTCACATTAGCGAGATCGTTGCGATGCTTACATCGATGCTCGGTCATGGGGTTGGCACGGTCAAAATGTCGTCCAGTCGAAGGGGAATCCTGCAGTCCCCTGGTCGACGATGCCTGTACTCCTTCAGATAATGGTTTATCAGCCATCAGCTTCTTGAAGATCTCCTCAACGGACTTCTCTAATTCAGTAGGTTCTCCCAACCTTCTCATTGTTAAACAAACAGGTCAGGGTAGGCAAACGGATAAGAGGGGTAGACAAATGGACAATGACATCTAGTTTTTGATAACACAGCTCAGCACACAATTAGTTCTCTGTTAGCTCAGTTAATCATGGGTGGAAAAAAGTGGTCCTGGCGCAGCGTCCGACGGTTTAAATAAGCGGGGCCTAGTAACAGATTCTTCCAATGGGCAGGAATGCTTTCATCAATGCGAATCTGTTCATTATGGCACGGTCTCAATGTCCCAAAAGCGGTCCATCTTCCCATAAGTGTGTTTCCTAGCCATTCTAGAGCGTCATTCTAATGGGCGGGGCGCCTCCAACAGTCATATAGCTTCGCCAAGGCGAAGTCCCATTCTGCGCAGTTCTGTCTCCTGCGAGGTTCCAATCTGTGAAGCCTTCCATCTGTTCTGTGTAACTTCATGTAGCTTTTCTAACTTGGATTTCTTTTTACTGACCTTCCTTGCCTTCTTTCTTATGATATGAGTCTCTCTAACTGTTTCTGGAATCCTCTTTCCATTCTTATTCTTATCTTCTCCTAGCGTAGTGACTTCGCACTATTGATGTGCTCTCAAAGGGTGTGAAGTTAATATCCCTTCTCTTATTAATTCCAGGGTGGGTATTATGCTTTCTTGTATAGGTAGGTTCTTCAAGCCTTCTTGTATTCTTTCAATGTTGACAGCTAATCCTCTTGCTTTCTGTCCCTCCTGCGTTGTTACTTTGTTCTGTTGTTACGACTTATCCTCCTGTTCTTCTATGAGTCGATCTATTTTTCTAGCTATGAAATCCCTTAGTTCTTGCTTTTTCTTTTATGTAGCTTCTTCCTCTGCTTTCCTTTTGATTTGATCCATCTCAATCCAAGTCTTTCCTAACAAAAGTGGGAAAGGGGCATTGTCCCCAACAAACTTAGTGACTTTAAATTCTTCTTCAGTCGATGTTACATTAACAATAATAAGTACATTAGTAATTCTTCCACATATGGTTATCATCTTTCCTTTAAACAAGCCTATCCTTCCCAATGAAGGTACCACAACAGGCTTTCCCAAAATTTCCAAAGTGTCTTCTGTCATAATATTTACGTGTGTTTCCTCATCCAAGACACGGTCTATATCGAAGTCTCCTATTCTTGCACTTATGCATTGTTTTACTTTCAGGATCTCTGGTAAACTGACATCTTTGTGGACATCGATCATTTCTTTCAACTGTACTAATGTAGTCTAAACTTTCTCTAATTCTTTCTCTTTCTGATTCTCTAACATACCCTTAGTCTCTTGATAGTTTTCTTGTCGCATGTTCATTCGTTCAACTTTAGCAATCATCTTTGGACAATCGTCAACCTCATGACCAACAATTTTACAGCAAAGACAAATAGGACTTGTACCAGGGCATTCCTTAGCAAGATGTCCCGGTCTTCTGTAGTTATAACATAGTGTCAATCCTCTCTTTCTCTTGTATGTTCCCCAGCCTCTTCTGTACTGCGCATTAGGATCATAGTGTTGGACCTGCAATCTACAAAAAATATTTCTAGGTTCCTGCATCCACTTATTAGTCCAAAAATTCTTTCTATGAATAGGAATAACATATCTTTCTTCAGTTATATTATCTTTACTTAGATCAACTCTTTCTTCCAACTGCACCCAAACTTTTAGACTAGGACATAATCTATTAAACATACTTAAATTCATGCTTTGGAAATAAAAAATTTCACTTATCTTACTCTTATCAAAGCATAAAGATTTACCTCTTTTAAGATCTTACCTCTTTTTCTTCGGACCAGATTTCTTTCTTAGCACAGAGCTTCGCATGTGAAGTAGAGTATTGCGCACTTCAACAGCAAGTCTACGCACAGAGCTTCTCTTTTCTTTACTTCAGTACCCAACAATCACATTTTCAAGTCCCGACAACGAAACCATTTATTGGCACAGGGGAAGACCCAAGGTTCAACGCTTCAACAACGCACCAACAAAACCCTAATTATTGGCCCTTTCGGCAACAACTGTGAAGCAAGTGAAGTCTCATGCGAGGTAGAAGTAGGGGGGGTTACAGGACTCAGGTGTCTGTAACTAAGCTGGGACATAGATATGTGATAATAACACTTCGTGGAGTATTCTAGAAACACTTAGAAGGTGACATGCATTATTCCATTTATCTTATTAACATCGCAGAACATATCTAAGAATAGATCAGCGCAGTAACAAATGACAATATACCCTTAGCACTTAGCATCATATGTTAGATCTAACATCCATTCATCCTTAACACAAGTAAAGCACTAAGCAACATCAGATCTATCTATCATACATAATAACAAAGGCACTAAGCAGATAAATGATAAGTATAACACAGCACAAAGCACACCAAAGACACAAGATATATGTGGTTCACCCCAGTGTGGGGCTACGTCCACCAACTACTTGGTCTTCTTTATTATTCTTTAATCTCTTACATTCAATTGCTTCTGTGCACTAAGCCACCGAGTAAAATTCTCTATCGATCACAAAGCCTTACATATGCATTATGTTGCACAAAGGAACTCAGAACTACTTTCACTTAGCCACTTTGCTCTTACATCGCTTAACTTCTTCTACCATATATTCTTACTTATTTATACTTTCACAATTCCTTACAAAAAGGCCTAATCATGGGAGAATCCATGGGCCAACATCCATAACCCATTACAAAAACCCTAAGGGACCCCTTGCTAGGTCCACATAGCCCACAAAACAAGTGATATCCGCGATCTCAACTCCGCTTGGGCGCTCCATCTTCGACCAGCCTCTCGAAGTCCAAAAGTGGTCCAAACCTGACTAAGGTTTCCTCAAAATGTGTTTGAGGGCCAACAAGTGTTATGTCCATATGATGGGTGTATCGCAGGTACAGATGGAATTTCGCAGCCAACTGCTCTTGTTTAATTTTTTGGTCCTTTTCAACCTCCACTAACAGCTTGACAATAGTTTCCATCCTGTTGATACGACGATGAATTCGTCCAACATAGTTTTAACCTCTCGATGGTCTTCTTGGCATGCCTCCTCCCGACCAGACTTTACTTTCCCTATCAGAATTTTGGTAAAGCATGTCATCTCCACAGTTCTATGGTAGAGGGTCTCCCTGGGATGGGTAGCCCCCAGATTTGTTATCCAATCTACCTCCTACGCAACATCCTCCCACTCTTTACCGCTCTGTTCCTCCTTGATTTATTCCTCCCACTTATTGACTGCTACATTCCCTTTCAATGAGACCATCATTTGGAATGTGTTCTTTGCCTCTCTCACAGCCTGCTCAATTCTATTCAAGAGCCTCATGCTTTCTGAGAGATCCTTCCCCTGGGGGCTTCTCTTTCTCTAAGTATGTTTCAAGCGTGCCATGTCTCTATGCCTACCCGATTCTCTACTTTTCCCTTTCTCCCGGTGCCTCACTCTGCGTCTCTCCTTAACTAGCCTGCTCTTGAGACTATAATTTTCACTACTATCTAATGCCTTCTGGTCGTGTCCTTGTCTGCATCTCTTCTTCTTAGAATGTTCCCTCTTCTGAGGGCCTATACCTCCTACTAATTTTAGCCTGAGTTGGTGAGCCCAGCCTTCTTTATTGGCTGGTAAAGCTGAGTGGGCCATTATGTTGCGATCTCTTCCCTGGTTCTTGCTTTTGTCCCTGCTTGCATTATATCCGGACGCTCTTAGTCCCATACTTGTCCTGGGGGCCAGTGATCCTCCCTTGGTAATCACCATCTCCACACCCCTTAACTCGTCATGAGTTTCTGGCCTGCTACTTGACCTATCTCCCTTACTATCACCTCTACACTTGTTGTTGTTCAGTACCTCCTTTCGTCTGCCCACTTTCTCCCTGTCGTGTTCCCACATGATAATTGGGGGCCAGGTGTTGTGACTATCATATGCCTCCTGGGTCCCACGTCGGGTAAAGAAGCCTCACGTCATCCTCAATGTGACCCTTGTCTCTTTAGCTTCCACCATGATCTCATTCCGCCAAGTGGATGCAATCCGATCTGATTTGCCCCCTTGGGATTCTAGACCAAACCTCGTCCAGCTCATGTCCCTCCCTATTTACCCCTTCATTGGCTAGCCTGTTCGCTAGCGCATTCACCTCTCTGCGAATCCATCTAAACTCTATCGTGTTCAGGGTTCTCAAGTGTTCCCTAATTTTTTGAAGGGAATGCGCTAGACGCCAATGCCTTTGCACCTTTCACACCTTGGTTCCATACTGGAGTTACTTCGCAATGTTGACAACCAGTGTCGAGTCACCTTCCATGATGACATTCGCCATGCCTTCTCTGCATAGAATTTCCAAGCCAAGTTCCAGAGCTCTAAACTCCGCCGCATTATTTGTGGAATTGCCTACTCTCTTAGCATACAGGCGTAAGATGGTCCCTCCACTGTCTCTTATTACCTCACCAGCTCCTGCCACCCCCGAATTGCCTTTCGTCGCCCCGTCAAAATTCAACTTAATGAAGCCTGTCGGAGGAGGAACCCATGTATTGACTCCTATATGTATCTGTGGATCTCGGGCTACAGGTAAGTTAAAGCTCCACTCTTTCAAATAGAACAATTCCAAAATGCGTAATTCTTCACTTGTGTCTTGGTTTTTGGAGTTGTTAAGGTTAAGGCTCTGTATTGTCTCTCTTATTTGAGTTGCAATAATGTCATTTATCCTCGAGGTCTGTTGGCTTTCATTCTTGAAGATTCGTCTGTTTCGTTCTTTCCAAATCGCCCATATTACCATCCCCAATGTTAGACCCCAGCACGAGTTCACCACCTCATTATCACTATACTTCTCCTTCCAATTTTTTATTGTGGCTTTGATATCCCCCCTTACCTATTTGACTAGCGGTAAATACAAGCCACCCAATCCCAGATCTCAGCTATACAGTTGCACTCGTCTAGGAGATGATTCGTCGATTCTTCCTGGACCCCACATAGATGACACCGTGAGGGTCTAATGAATCCTCTTTTTGTTAGAATCTCCTAGGTCAGTATATTATTGTGTAGGATTAACCATTCGAACACTTTAATATTCGACAATTGGGGGCCCTCTCATATCCTCTCCCAGTGTGTTTCTGGGTTTATCCTCTCCCAGTGTGTTTCTGGGTTTTCTTGGCCCTGTCCTACTATGTAGTGTCGGGCCTATTTTAGATTGAATTCCCCTCCATTTTTCCTTCCCCACCTTAATTGGTCCTCCTCTTTTGAGACCCCATTTTTCCTTTTACCCAATTCCTCCTCAATCTCTTTCATCACCGGGTCTCCCTGAGCTCTATTTTGTGGGTTGATTTTGTCCCAAATTTTCCATCTGGTGTTCTCCTCCCCCTATTTCCAGTACTGATGGACTTTCATTTTTCCTTGTTGAATCATCTCTTGCTTGATAACCTCTCTGTTCTGGTTTTCCATTCTGGGTTCCTGTTGCCAGGCATCCTCCTAGAATCTCGTTGTTCTCCCATTCCTAAATTCCCAAAAGCTATGACTCTATATCCAATTTTTATTTCTCCAGGAAAGATTGTAGATGGTTGACCCTTCCCTTATGCCCATGAACCTAATCCTCTCCTAGGGGTTGACCTCTAGGCGTATTTATCTTTCCATAGTTCAACCCATGGCACCGAGCTTTCCTTTACCCATCTCCACCACAATTTTGCCCCGTATGCCTCGTTAGTGACCTGTGGGTCTTGTAATCCGAGGCCTCCTTTGTTCTTTGGTTTGCACACTTTGTACCATGCCACCAGGGCCCATTTGTAGGATGCCTTTTGAAGCCAGAAACACCGACATAAGATACGTCGGGATTGCTTGTAGGATCGTTTTAGTAAGGATTAATTGTCCTGCTAGGTTTAGAGTTCTGTAAGTCCAATTCTTAACCCTCTCCTGCAACTTGTTTATGACTCCTTCCAAAGTTATGTTCCTACATGTTGTGTCCGTTAGGGGCACCCCCAAGTACTTTGTTGGGAGTGTTTTCCACTCAAACCCCAATATGTTGGAAAGGTTCCTTTGGATTGCAGGATTTGTGTTGAAGAAGTAGATCATGGATTTAGAGTGGCTTATTTCAGCCCCTGAGGCCTCTCCAAACTCTACTAAAAAAAAATTGTATGTCTTTTCTTCCTTGACTACGGGGATTCCATGGAGAAGGGTATCGTCCATGAATTGTTGGTTTGTTGAGGTTGGACAGTCTTTGAACAATTTTAGACCTTTGATTTCGCCTTCGACCATTGATCTCTTTATGCTCTTGCTTAGCCCTTCCAACATTAAAATTAATAGGAAAAGGGATAGAGGATCCCCTTGTCTTATACCCCTAGAGGGGTACAATGACTTGGTTGGAGCTCCATTTACTAGAAGCGAGAAGCTCCTTGTAGAGACCAGGTTGATGATCCATTTAGTCTAGTGTTGGTCAAAACCAAATGCTTCCATCGTTTTCACCATGTAGTGCCAGCTTATTTTGTCATAAGCCTTTGGCAAGTCCAACTGGATTAACATCCCCGCATTCTTTTTAGTTTCCAGGATATGTATTATTTCATGGGCTTGTATGATGTTGTCCAGAATCTGCCTCCCCTCCACAAAGCCCACCTGTTCCCGTGAGATCAGAGTCGGAGAAGTGGTTTCAATCTATTAGCTATGACTTTTGAGATTATCTTATACACAAAATTGCACAAGGCGATAGGTCGATAGTGGTCCAAAGTTCTGGCTTCATTTTGTTTTGGGATCAGAGTGATCATCGTGGAGTTCAGGGCCTTCAGGATTAAGGCTGAGCGTCTGGAGTCCTCCACTATACAATAAATATCATGCTTAACCACATCCCGACAAGATTTTAAAAATTCCACTGTGAAGCCATCTGGGCCTAGGGCCTTTCGATTTGGCATCTCCTGGATCACTTGGTTTACTTCTTACTTGCTATGGGTTTGTAAAGGTTGACACTGTGTTATTCTGTTACCAACTTAGGGATGTGCCTTACTATCCTCTGGAGTGCTTCGGTCATGCCCCGGTTGGGTTCTTTGGCTATCATCTGGAAGTGTTTGACCAGAGTGTTTTCAATGTCCTAGTGGGACTCTCTTTCTATCCCATCATGATGTTGGATCTTCAAAATTATGTTATGAGATATTCTTGCTATAGTGGATCTGTGGAAGAACTTGATATTTCTCTTCCCTTCCTTAAGACACTGAATTCTGGATTTTTGTCTCTACAAGGTCTCTTATTGCTTACATATTGCTTCGCAATCATGGAGTAATTGGTTCTCCTCTTTTTTCTTCTCCTCGGTGTAGCCTTCTTGTATGAATTTCTCCTTTAGCTCTTCCATTCTTACCTCTATCAGTTTTTTTTCCTAGTCTATGTTTCCAAAAACTTCTTTGTTCTACCTCTTGAGTTTTTGCTTTATGTACTTGAGTTTTTTCTAAAGTCTAAACATCTTTGTCCCTTGTTCCGAGATATCCTCTTGCCACCAAGAACCCATCTGTAAGACTTCCAGAACTGACCACGGGCTGGGAATTCGAGCCACACGCAACCTTGTTGAAGGAGGCAAGAAAGGAAGGTGTGGTGGGTAGAGGAAGACCTACGAAGAGTGTAGAGACGAGAGGTGAAGCTCTCGGGTTCAAGGAAGAACTGGAAAATAAGTGTTATGGTCGCAGGGAGATGGTTGGAGGGGTTATAATACAAGCTGATAAAAGGGGTTGGTCCACCTTGCTTGGTATCGTGTAAATCGTTGCCAAGATCCTGCGGGAGGAGGAGAGTAACCTCCATCCCTATTGTCATTGAGTCGGAAGAAGGGATTTTATCGCAAAGCATCATGGTCTAGCTCGGGGGTGGCTAGTCGTAAATCCATTAGGAGTGACTGAGCCTATGATTGGGTGGAAATGGGCACCCCTTTCAGCAATCGCTTTACATTTTCTGATTCTAATAAGTACTTTCCTTGTTTAAGTTTTGAACTGGAACAATGGATGAATGCTTGGATTTATACATATGTGTATTTATAAAGGTTCTTTGTGTGGAATGGTTACGATGTGTATATGCCTCCGTCTCCTTGTAAACTACACTTTCGACCAAATAGTTTGTATCCCAGCTTAGCTCCTGAGGCTTCTTGGGACATGGGCTTGTAAGACAGTCGAGATAGGAGATATTGTGATGACCTGAACTTGTCTGTCCGAAGAGGATCCCTCTTCCAGACCCAAGTCCTTACCATTTTATGGTAAAAGCTCAGGAAGGATAGCAAAGTGGAAGCCTTAAAAAGGGGAGGTCCCTTCGTTTGGAAGACGAGCAGACGAGATCTGTTCGAAAGGACCCATATGACCAATACCCATGAACCTTGGGCTAAGCCTAATGAAGTTGTGTCCCCTTGGCTTTAGAGCTCCTGAATTCCAAGACTTCAAAGTATGACCAACCTTACCAGCCTTATACGAGCCCAAGGTAACCAAGAGACTTGGTGTCCCGTAAGATTGACCAGTAATAGCTGGTTCCCCAGTTGGTTGGGTGAACCTATCTCGCCAACTAAATTGGGATCTAAAACCCCAAAGGTCGAAGCTGCGAGGGACCCAGAACCGTAGATCGTGGGATCCTTCAGATCCTACCCCAGTCGTCGATATATCAGGGACACGTGGCGCTATCCCCTTTAGTTCGGAGGTCTGGCACTTCAAAAGATAAGAGGAAGTTGCATCGCAACACTCTCGAATGCCAAATACCCGAGGTAACTAGAGTCGTAGATCTATAAATCTGTGTGGACGGATATTGATCGTGAGATCTAAAGAATGTTAGAAGCCACCAGTCTGGGGTGATGTGGTGCAGTGACACTACCCATGGTGACATGGACCCCAACTGGACATGCCATGTGTCACTCTGACCCCTCCCATGTGTTAGGTACTAATATGTGTCCATCTAGCCAACGTGGTTGGTGAAATGATCGAGACTTCAGAACTCCGGGACTTCGGGACTCCGGAGGATCTGGGATGTAGTATGATAGAGAGACCGAACAAACTCAGGGACAGAGCCACATGGTGAGCTTACAGGACTTCGGAAGTTCAGAACTTCGGGTGGTCTTGTGCGTAGATAGTAAAGAGGCGTGAAGTGTCGAAGTGCCGAAGCGTCGAATTCCTCCATAGTTGATATAGGAGAAAGAGAGTAAGTCAATTCATGGGATCGGGTGGTGGATGGTCTTCCACTGTGGAGGAAGGAACTTGGAAATAACACGTGTAAGGTGGATCCACATGGGCGCCACATGGCACCCCAACCAATGAACACCCGAAGAACATCGAAGAGGTATATCCGTCATTTCTGAGCTCGGGTTTGAGCATGGAGATTGTGGCTAGAAAACTTTGAACGAGGAGAGTGTGGTAGAAACCTCCAATGAGGGATTTGATCACTTAAGTAAAACAAAAAAAATTTGCCCCATCACTGAGAAAGTCACTCAGGGATCAGGTGTGTTACAAATTAGTATCAGAGCATGGTTACAGAACTTGGCCTGATTGGGCTCATGGACGAGTTGCAAAAAAACCATATTTAAAGAACTTTAAGGGTGACGCCCTACCTTACCTCTTCCCTAAAGAGTTTGGTTAAACTTTTACTGAAGAAAAGGATGAAACCTTCTTCTATGTGTGTGTATTTAAGAAATGTGAACTGTGTGTTGTTCGTAAAATAATAGACTGTTAACTAACAACAAGTGTTTTGATAGCACTCAAGCGGTTAGTGAATCGTGGGAAACTACAAGAATAAAGTATGGTGACGTGCCATGAAGTGGGGGATGGCTCCCACAATAAAGACGAAGAATCTGATGAGAGGAGGGTAGTGGAGACCCCTCCAGATCTAGCTGAGACTGTAAGGAGCCTCATGGTCGAATTATAGAGATGCAAGGCTGACAACGAGATATTGATAAAAGAGCAAGAAAAACAAACATAAATTATTGCGGTCTTGTTGCAGAGTCTATTTGACATACAGAGGCAGTTGCAACATCAACCCGCAACCAGTCATGTGGACCTATGATGTACGACGAGAAGTCAAAGTCCACCTGAGATACGAAAACGTGGTCCCATAAGTGGCCACACCAGAAGAAGTACCTCAAGGAAGGCCCAGCCTGGAGGCATGGGACACTCATCGGGAGAGTCCTCTCGAGAGGTGACGGGAAAATCCGAGGGATATTCTAGTAGCAAAACTAGCTCATGTTATCAAAGGAGAGGAAAGAAGCGAAAGCATTCCAAAAATCATGACCCTGAATAATTCAAGAAATCCAAACCACCCTCTTTTGATGGTGAGATTAAGAAAGGGGAAGAGGCAGAAGCTTGGTTGCTTAGTTTAAGGAAGTACTTCAGAGTCCATGATTGCTCTGAAAACTTGAAGGCTTGAATAGCCATCTTCAACCTAAATGGAAAAGCTCCCATTTGGTGGGAAGACCTTAAGAATGTGAAAGGAATCTATGAAGAGGAATTATCATGGAAACAATTTGAGAGACACTTCAAGAAGAAGTATCTACCAGAAAAATATTTTGATGAGAAGACTAAAGAGTTCTATGAACTCAAGCTGGGACAACTCACCATAGAGGAATATGTCAATAAATTCCTTGAGTTGTGAGGTATGTGCCCTACATAAAGGATGAAAAGGTGAAAGTGCAACGATTTTTTAGTGGGTTACCTCAGACCTACATGAACAGGATTGAGTTTGAAGAGCCAAAGACCTTAGAAGACACTATCCAGAAGGCAAGGTATTGTTATGAATAGTTCGGGAGTCAGACAAAACCTCACAAGGATTGGAAGAAGAAGCATGGTTCAAGATTCAATAAGAAAGATTCCAAATCTTCAAGATTTAAGAACTATAGGAAGGACTCTAGAATAAGCCTTCCTACTAGAAGTGTGTATCAACAAAATTTCCCCTCCCATAGTGTAAATAAACCTTTTGGAGCAACCCCATGAAATACTGATAACCCAAAGATGGAACCCTTGAAATGTTGGGGTTGTGGAGAAGAACATCTATTAAGGGACTATCCACATAGACAGGAGAACAATAGGAGAGTTTACAACATCCAAGAAGCTATCACCGTCAATGATGTGGCTAGGAGTATGCCACAGATTTATGCAACCGTGGATAATAAACAAGATGACAACCAAGCTTCAGTGGTGGAGATTGAAGGTATGATCCCCAACCATATAATTTCTATTTTAATTGACCCTGCTTCTAATTCGAGCTATGTGGCCCCTCAGACTGTTTATAAGTGTAAAATGCAACCGGTTAGGCATGTTAATCCATGGTTAGTACAACTAGCCACTGGAACCAAAAGAAAAGTAGCAGAGGTCATACCGGCTTGCCAATTCACTATGGATGGATTGCCCACCCAAGCTACCCTTAACATACTTCCCCTAGGGTCTTATGACCTGTTGATTGGTATGAAATGGCTAGTTGCATATAAAACTAAGTTGGATTGTTACCATAAAACCTTAGAATGTGCAAATGAAGAAGGGAGAAAGATAACCATCCAAGGAATTCAGAAGCCTGTCTCAGTGAGACGAATATCAACCCTTCAAATGAAAAAGTATTGTAGAAAGGGATGCCATGTATATGAAATATAGGTGTTAGAATCTATTGAGGATGACATATCAAACCTAGAGGACCAACCCGTATTAAGAGAATATAGAGATGTGTTTCCAGAAGAGGTATTGGGTCTACCTCTGAGAAGAGACATTGACTTCTCCATAGAGCTTGCACCAGGAGCAGTGCGAGTGTCTAGGACACTTTATAGGATGAGTACACCTGAGCTAGTTGATATTAAGATACAACTAAAGGACCAAGTGTGTCCCCATGGGGAGCACCAATCATTTTTGTGAAGAAGAAAGATGGCACCCTCCGATTGTGCATAGATTACAAACAACTCAATAAGACAACCATAAAGAACAAGTACAAGTTACCAAGAATATATGACTTGTTAGACCAATTAGGGGGTGGTTCCATTTTCTCAAAGATTGACTTAAGATTTGGATACCAAAAATTTTGAATCAAATATGAAGATATCCACAAAACAACCTTCAGGACAAGGTATGGTCGCTATGAATTTGCGGTGGTACCATTTGGATTAACCAATGCCCCTTCCACTTTTATATGCCTGATGAATAATGTAGTCAACAAATTCCTCGACAGATTTGTATTGGTTTTCATTGACGATATCCTAATATACTCCAAGAATAGAGAGGAGCATGAAGAACATCTTAGACTCGTACTTCAAGTACTAAGAGAGCATCAGCTCTTCGCTAAGTTTAGCAAGTGAACTTTTTCCAGAAGAAAGTCCATTACTTAGGCCATGTTATTTCTAAAGAAGGAGTGGCAGTAGACCCCGACAAGATCATATCTATTATGAAATGGCCTACCTCAAAGGATGTATCTGATATCAAATCCTTTATGGGCTTAGCAAGATATTATAGAAGGTTTATAAAAGGATTTTCCAAGATTGGTTGCCCAATCAATGCCCTTCAGAAAAATGGGGTTAAATTCACTTGGACATTACAATGTGAAGACAGATTTTAGGAATTGAAATACCTTCTGACCCATGCACTCGTGCTAAAAATTGCAGACCCTGATACTGACTTCCTCGTATGCACAAATGTATGCAAGGAAGGACGTGTAAATTGCTATGAATCCAAAAAATTGAATGAGCATGAAATCGATTATGTGACCTGTGATCTAGAGTTGGCTGCCATAATGCATGCTTTAAAAATGTGGAGGCATTACCTCCTGGGCAAGAGATTTATACTTATGACAGACCATTGTGGATTGAGGCACATGTTTGATCAGCCGAAACTCAATTCTAGACAAGCTAGGTGGATGGCTCTCCTTAGTGACTTTGATTTCGAAATCCAACACATCAAAGGAAAGGAAAATAGGGTGGTTGATGCCCTTAGAAGAAGTATGAAAACAATTCACCTGGCAGCGGTGAGCACCTATGAAACGAATGTCAGGAAAAAATTCAGGAACGCACAAGAAACAAATGCATTATTCAAGACCATAACATTGTATCTAAAGCAAGAGCCCATGGGACTAAAGTATGAAGGCTATCAGATATTGGATGAAGGTCTGGTGACTTACAGAAACAGATTGTATGTCCCAAGTTGTGACGACTTGAAGAGGTTCATAATGGATGAACTGCACAAGAGACCATATACCAGTCACCTAGGATATCATAAAATGATCACGGCCACTAGGAAACAATTTTATTGGCCTAGATGGAAAACGAACATAGTTGATTATTTAGAAAAGTGTCTGGAATGCTAGCAGGTTAAAGCAAAACATCGGCACCCAATAGGGTTGGTACAACCTTTACTGATTCCTGAATGGAAGTGGGAAACCATCTCCATGGATTTCATCACCAGATTGCCAAAATCATCCAAGAAAAATGATGCCATCATGGTAGTGGTGGAAAAATTGAGCAAGTCTGCTCACTTTGTTCCTATCAAATCGACTTGCAAGGAAATAGATATTGCCAACATCTTCATGAAGGAGATATTCCGACTGCATGGCATGCCTAGGGAGATTATATCTGACAAAGATACAAAATTCACTTCAAGCTTTTGGAAATCCTTGATGGTTGGTTTAGAGACTAAAGTGTTGTTTAGCACAACCTATCACCCTCAAACCGATGGACAGACAGACGTAGTAAACCATATATTAGAATACATGTTAAGGATGCATGTAATGCATCAGCCTAAGAAGTGGGAAGACTACCTGCCATTGGTATAATTTTTCTACAACAATGGTTATCAAGAGTCACTGAAGATGATCCCTTTTGAAGTCCTCTATGGTAGACCGTACAAGACTCCAATCAGCTGGAGTAATCCAGTGGATAGAATTACGATCGGACCCGACATGCTGAAATAAATGGAGCAACAAGTGATTTAGATAAAGAAAAATCTAAGAATTTCTCAGGATAGAAAGAGAACTCCCAGAGAGTTCAAGATAGGGGACCATGTCTACCTCAGAGTTAAGCCCAGGAAGAGTTCCATGAGATCAGAAGCTTGTGCCAAGCTGGCACCTATGTATTGTGGACCCTCTGAAGTTCTAAATAGAGTGGGACCTGTAGCCTATAGGCTAGCACTCCCTCCCACAGTAAAGGCGCATAATGTTTTCCATGTTTCATTATTGAAGAAATATGTGCATGATTCTAATCATATAATTGACTAGTCTATGATCCAGGTGGAGCCGGAGGGAGAATTCTTGCCAGAACCTCTCAACGCATACTAGATAGGAAGGAAACCCCACTCAAGAACCAAACCATTGCACAGGTCAAGGTGTAGTGGAAACACTTTGGCCCAGATGAGGCTACGTGGGAAATGGAGGAATCCATGAGACATGCATATCCATTTTTGTTCACTTCTGTGTAAACAGACCATTTTGACAGATAGAACATCGAGGACGATGTTACTTTAAGGGGGAGGGAATTGTAACACCATGTTTCCCCCTGATTGTAAATATAACTATAATAGCCAAGAGACTATGGAAAACTCAATATGTGTGAATTCTTGATTCGATGGACCTTTGTGTAAAAGGTCAATGAATGTAAATTTTGTTATTTACTAGAAAATGGACAAGTGTTGCATGAATGTTGGGAGGGGGGTGTACTAAGAAAGACCGCGAATTCTATGAAAAGATATGGTGAAGGGGGCCAGGAATGGTTGCGTTAACCTTCACCAAACCAGTACCTTATTGGATTTAATTGTTCAGGACCAGAACAGTCCTTTGACCCAGAAATGAATTACAGTCAGGCTGGTAGGTGGGAAGACCTCCTCAAGAGTTAATGATGGGATGGGGCAAAGCACCCATATGTAAGGCTTCCAGACCTAACCACAGGCTGGGAATTTGAGCCACACACAACCTTGTTGAAGGAGGCAAGAAATGGAGCTGTGGTGGGTAGAGGAAGACATGCGAAGAGTGCAAAGACAAGAGGTGAAGCTCTCAGGTTCAAGGAAGAACTGGAAAATAAGTGTTATGGTCGCAGTGAGATGGTTGGCGGGGTTATGATACAAGTTGATAAACGAGGTTGGTCCTCCTTGCTTGGTATCGTGTAAACCGTTGTCAAGATCTTGCAGGAGGAGGAGAGTAACCCTCATCCCTACTGTTGCTGAGCCGGAAGAAGGGGTTTTATCACAGAGCATTGTGGTCTATCTTGGGGGTGGCTAGTCGTAAATCTATTAGGAGTGACTGAGCCTATGGTTGGGTAGAAATAGACACCTCTTTCAATAGTCACTTCACATTGTCTGGTTCTAATAAGTATTTTCCATGTTTATGTGTTGAACTGGAATGATGGATGAATGCTTGGATTTATACATATGTGTATTTATAAAGGTTCTCTGTGTGGAATGGTTACGATGTGTATATGCCTCCTTCTCCTTGTAAACTACAATTTCAACCAAATAGTTTGTATGCCCAACTTAGCTACTGAGGCTTCCTAGGACATGAGCTTGTAAGATGACCGAGATAGGAGATATCGTGATGACCTAAACTTGTCCGTCTGAAGAGGATGCCTCTTCCAAACTGAATTCCTTAACCTTTTTATGGTAAAATATTAGCAAGGATAGCGAAGTGGAAGCCTTAAAAAGGGGAGGTCCCTTCATTTGGAAGACGAGCGAACGAGATCCATTCGAAAGGACCCATATGACCAATACCCAGGAACCTTGGGCTAAGCCTAATTAAGTTGTGTCCCCTTGGATTTGGAGCTCCAGAAGTCCATGACTTCGGAGTATGACCAACCTTACCAGCCTTATATGAGCCGAAGGTAACCGGGAGACTTAGTTTCTCGTAAGATTGACCAACGATACACGGTTTCCCAGGTGGTTGGGTGAACCTATCTCGCCAACTAATCGGGATTTGAAACCCTGAAGGTCGGAGCTGCGAAGGACCCAGAACCGTAGATCGTGGAATCCTTTGGATCCTTCCCTAGTCATCGATATATCGAGGACGCATGGCACTAGCCCCTTTAGTTCGGAGGTCGGGCACTTCATAAGATAAGAAGAGACACTCCAGAATGTCGAATCCTTGAGGTAACCAGAGTCGTAGATCTATAAATCTATGTGGTCAGATCTCGATCATGAGATCTGGGGAATGTTAGAAGTCATCGGTCTGGGGTGATGTGGACCCCAACTGGACATGCCCCTTGTCACCCTGACCCCTACTATGTGTTAGTTATTGATACGTGTCCATCTAGCCAATGTGGTTGGTGAAATGATCGAGAATCCAGGACTTTGATACTCTGGAGGATCTGGGATGTAGTATGATAGAGAGATCGAATGACCTGGGGGTCAAAGCCATGTGGTGAGCTTACGGGACTTCGAAAGTTCGGAACTCTGGGTGGTCTCTAGCGTAGATAGTAAAGAGGTGTGAAGCGTCGAATTCCTCCATAGCTGATATAGGAGAAATAGAGTAAGTCAAGTAATGGGATCGAGCGGTGGATGGTCTTCCACTGTGGAGGAAGGAACTTGGAAATAACACGTGTGAGGTAGATCCACGTGGGCGCCACGTGGAACCCCAACTAATGAACGCCTGAAGAACATCAGAGAGGTATATCCTCCAGTTCTTAGCTCGGGTTTGAGCATGGAGACCGTGGTTAGAAAACTCTAGACGAGCAGAGTGTGGTAGAAACCATGAATGAGGGATTTGATCACTTAAGGAGAACAAAATTTTGCCGCCCCATCCCTAGGAAAGTCACTCAGGAGTTGGGTGTGTTACATCATTTATTATCAATAGTACCATTGCCTTAGTCTTATAATTGCTAAAATAATGTAACTGCAAAGTGTATTCTTATTATTATTTGATATATTATTCATTGGATCAATCCCTATTGCGGATTGATCATGTCGGTTATTATAAAGGATTAAATCCCCTTTTGCGGATTGGTCAAAAGATAATTGTAATAGGCAAAATAAGAAGTCAGCCCCATAAGATATTAAAGAGGCCCCGAAATATAATAAAGGTGATTATAACCACCCAGTTGGAGAAGTCAGCCCTGCCAGTGAAGAGACACTTCACACGTGCCAGTCTTGTATAAATAAGGAGGCTAGCGCCTCACTTAGACACACAACTCACTTGCTC
>JZKD02S1642398.1:114488-127765 GCA_000966675.3 Picea glauca
TGTTGGGATCAAGAGGGAACTCACTACTCCCTATAATCCCCAACAAAACGGTGTAGCTGAACGAAAGAACAAAACGATAATGGAAGCTGTGAAGACTATGATCCATGATCAAGATTTTCCTATGTGCTTATCGGCAAAAGCAGCAATGGCAGTTGTATATGTGCAGAACCAATTATCCCATAGTGCACTTGGGTTCAAGACCCCGTAAGAGATGTTCACCGGAAAGAAGCCAAAGGTAAGCCATCTCAAAATATTTGGCTGCCCAGTATTTATTCATATACTAAAAGAGAAGAGAAACAAGCTGGAACCTTCAGGAAAGAAGGGAACATTTGTGGGATACTGTGAGGTCTCCAAGGCCTTCAGAATCTATATACCAGGTCACCATCACATTGAGATCAGGAGGGATGTGACTTTTGATGAAGATGCAGCGCTTAAGAAATCAAGAAGATGCCAGCTTGAAGAAGTATATGAAGAGGAACCCGTAATCCCCAGGACTGTTGAACTAGTGAGGGAGGTTCCTAGAGCTACTGAACCAGTGAGGGAAGTCGTAACTTCCCCTAATGAGGAATTACTAGAAGATCATGACATGATAGAAGTTCAAGAACCTCCTCAAATGACGATCCTCCATAAAAGGAAGCCAGCTTGGGCTAGAGAGATTATTCAATATGGAGAGAAGTATGGTGTTCCCGAAGAAACCACGAGACAAGTGAAAAGACCAAATCCATTCTCCAATTATACGGCTTTGATGTGTGATCTTCTGGAGGAGGAGCCTACCTGCTTTGAAAAATCCATTCAGAGGAAAGAATGGGTAGCTGCCATGACAGAGGAATACCAATCCATAATAAAGAACGATGTATTGGAAATAGTTCCCAGACCGAAGAGTAAATATGTGGTATCCTCCAGATGGCTCTTCAAAATAAAACATGTTGCTCATGGAAGTATTGAGAAGTACAAATACCAATCCATAATAAAGAACGATGTATTGGAAATAGTTCCCAGACCGAAGAGTAAAGATGTGGTATCCTCCAGATGGCTCTTCAAAATAAAACATGTTGCTCATGGAAGTATTGAGAAGTACAAAGCAAGAATTGTCGCTCGTGGATTTTCTCAAAAGGAAGGCATTGACTATGAAGAGACATTTGCTCCTGTAGCCAGATACACTTCGATCATAACCATCATAGCTCTTACAGCTAAGATGAAGTGGAAGTTACACCAGATGGATGCGAAGACAGCTCTCCTAAACGGTGTCATCGAAGAGGAAGTGTATATAGAGCAACCTCAAGGATTTGAGGTTGAAGATAGGAAGTCTCATGTCTGCAAATTGAAGAAAGCCTTATACGGATTAAAGCAAGCTCCTAGAGCTTGGTATGGCCGTATGGACAGTTTCTTGACGAGCTTAGGCTTTACCAAGAGTAAAGTAGACTCTAACCTCTACTTCAAGGTCATGAACGATGAGCCAGTGATCTTACTGCTATATGTGGATGACTTATTCTTAACTAGAGAAGAAAAGCTCATCACTGAATGTAAAAAGAGACTTGCCTTGGAATTTGAAATGAAAGACCTTGGCCTAATGCATTATTTCTTAGGTCTTGAGGTATGGCAGAGTCCTAAGAGGATATTCCTTAATCAAGGGAAGTATGCAGTCGAAATCCTGAAGAGATTCGACATGTTGGAATGCAAGTCCATGAATACACCCATGGAAGCAAAGCTGAAGCTGTTGGTCGATACTTTGTCAGAATTGATTGATGCCACGCTATATAGACAAGTTATTGGATCACTGATGTACCTGATGAACACCAGACCAGACATTTGTTTTGCCGTGAACACCTTGAGTCAGTTTCTGGTAGAACCCAGACATGTTCACCTAGTGGCTGCAAAACATGTGATGAGGTACCTTAAGGGTACATTAGATTGTGGTCTCATTTATGACGAAGATCATGATTTCACATTGAGGGGATACATTGATTCAGATTGGGCAGGAAGCATTGCTAACAGGAAGACTACTTCTAGATGTTGTTTCAGTTTGGGATTAGTCATGATCTTGTTGCATGTTCTTCCAGCTGCGAAGCTATATGACTTCGAAAGTTGTTGACCGGTCTATTTGACCTAGAGATGGAAGCAACCACGATCCTATGTAAAGATGACAGAGAATCCTGTATTCCACGACAGGTCGAAGCACATAGAGATCCGATATCATTACATCTATGACATGCTGCAAAGAGGATCCTTAAAGCTCCAGTACATTACCACGGATGAACAGGTTGTTGATGTGTTGACCAAGCCTCTATCTCGTATAAAGTTTGATCACTTTCGAGATAAGCTTGGTATAGTCCGAAAGGACCTTCCTTGAAAGGGGGAGTAGTTGTTATGATGAGACATCTCTTTCTTCTAACCGGATGGTTGTGACGTAAAGCAAGATGATGTGATGTGACTAGCACTGAGCTTCCGACTGTATAGCTGTGACATAAAGCCAGTCTAGTATCTTGTTTCCAGCTTGATTGTTGTGACGTAAAGCAAGATGAGCATCTTGCTTTCGACTTGACAACTGTAACGTAAAGCAAGACGATGAGATGAGACTAGCACTGTGCTTCCGGCTGGATAGCTGTGACGTAAAGCCAGTCTAGTATCCTGCTTCAAGCTTGATTGTTGTGACGTAAAGCAAGACAAGTATCTTGCTTCCAGCTTAAGTGTTGTGACGTAAAACAAGACATTGAGATGAGACTAGTACTGTGCTTCCAGCTTGAGAAGCTGTGACGTAAAGCCAGTCTAGTATCTTGCTCCCAGCTTGATTGTTGTGACGTAAAGAAAGACGAGTACTGAACTTCCAACCTTACAGTTGTGACGTAAAGCCAGTCCTGTATTATGATGAGTCAGCCTCGTGTTGTGATGTTTATGATGATGTATTAGTTTTATACCAATACATATTGATGCAGATGATGATTGCATTCCTTTGAGAATGACGATACCGTCGATGAAGAAAACTTTCGATGATTTATAGATACGCCATTCAGTGTTCCAAGATGGTATTGATGATGTTGTCCTCTCACCCACTTGATGTTGTTGATGATAAAGGTCGCTCTCTCTCGCATGATGCTGCTGAAGAATACCCTTCTTGTTAAGGGAGAGTGTTAAAATATTGTAACTGCAAAGTGTATTCTTATTATTATTTGATATATTATTCATTGGATCAATCCCCATTGCGGATTGATCATGTCGGTTATTATAAAGGACCAAATCCCCTTTTGCGGATTGGTCAAAAGATAATTGTAATAGGCAGAATAAGAAGTCGGCCCCAGAAGATATTAAAGAGGCCTCGAAATATAATAAATGTGGTTATAACCACCCTGTTGGAGAAGTCGACCCTGCTAGTGAAGAGACACTTCACACGTGCCAGTCTTATATAAATAAGGAGGCTAGCACCTCACTTAGGCACACAACTCACTTGCTCATTGAGAGACAAGTTTCAGATCTATAGTTAGAAAAGGAGAGAGAGTGGTGCATCTTTGGGAGAGGATCTTCTGTATTAGTTTGAGTTGTCTCTTGGCATTGTATTGGCTATCTATAATAAGGAAGTTTTGCTGGGTTTTCTTCCCCTAGAGTGTTTCCTAGGATAAATGTTGTGTCTCTTGTGATTGTGTATTTCTCAGTGATCTTGTATTATGCTATTGTTATCTATTGAAATGCAAAGAACTATAATAATGGCTTAAACATTAACAATAACGCATGGCATTAAGTTATAATGTATCTAGGGTTTGAAGCAATTTTTTTTCCAAGTTAAATCAATATCTTTTTTAACTCAACATTGGGAATGATAATTATCAATAGTATCATTGCCTTAGTCTTATAATGCATGGCATTAAGTTATAATGTATCTCAGGTTTGAAGCAATTTTTTTTTCTAAATTATATATATATATATATATATATATATATATAAACTCAATATTGTGAAAAACAACATTATGAATGATATTGTTATAAGCAAATTTATTTTTACACTTTTTAAGTTTTGTTAGGATTTTTTTTTCTAAGTTATATATATATATATATAAACTCAATATGGTCAACAACAACATTGTGAATAATATTGTTATAAGCAAATTTATTTTTACATATATATAAACTCAATATTGTGAACAACAACATTGTGAATGATATTGTTATAAGCAAATTTATTTTTACACTTTTTAGGTTTTGTTAGGATTATTTTTTCTAAGTTATATATATATATATATAAACTCAATATTGTGAACAACAACATTGTGAATGATATTGTTATAAGTAAATTTATTTTTACATTTTTTAGGTTTTATTAGGTTTTTTTAAGGTTTGAGAATTAATAGTTAATATTTTATTAAGTTTAAATAGCTAATTATAATTAGGAATATATATTTTCCTTCCTTTCCTATAAAAAAATCATGTTTGTGTTTTTATATGTTTTTATTTTCTTATAATGTTTTTTTTATTATAGTGAAACAATTGTTTAGATTGTTGATAGCTTAATTAGATCATTTATCATTATTACCTATGATAGTAATAATAATGCTTTTATTATGAATAGACATTGGATTTATTTCACTCAAAGAAATAGTCTTGGGAAGTTTTAATTAAACCTATATAATGATTTTTCTTTCTTTGCTTATTGTAACTAAGAAGGATTTCATGGATTTCATGTTTTTCTTCGTAGAGTTGGAGAAGACTTTGACTATGAAATCTACCATATCATTATGGAGAAAAATTAAAAAAATTAATTTTACATTAAGTATAAAGATGATAAAAAATAAGAATTGGAACCTTCTCAAGATCTAGAACTAGAAGAGAGTATCCAAATCATATCTTATCATGTTTTGGCCAACGTTAGCACTCTCAAAACTCTTCATATGGAAGGATATACAAAAAAAAAAAAAATAACATTGTTGATTTATTGTGGTAGTAGGTGACAATGTTGATTTATTGTGGTAGTATCCATAATATCATTAACCACCATTTAACCAAAGTTCCCAATTGCTTTATATATCTAGTACTAGTGTTTTAAATAATGATTGCAAATGAAGATAACATAAATTGCTCAAGGAAGTGTCATAGTATTAATCTCACTATCTGGGATTATTTTTTAATTTGCTCACCCCCAACCCCACCTCTACCCCCAACTTGAAAATTCATAACCACTATTCCCAATGGTTTTAGCCTTTGGACCCTTAAGACCAAATCAACACCATCCATTTTATATTTTCTCATTCTTATCCCCCACCTCCTACCCTCCCACTACAACAAACTATTCAATATCTTTGATGAAACATTTTACTCAATACTATGCAGCTGGTCTTTAAGATTATGACAAATAGGAGATACACGAGAATACAACATTGAGCAATGGCAAATAGTTGCACGTTAATGATCAAACTCATGATCCCTACTTATTCACAAATTCTATTAATGAAAATTACATACAATATTATTACTCTCATTCGGTGGAGGGGAAGCACTCATTGTATGAGTATGAAATTATCCAAATATCACGACAACAAACATAATCATTAAGAGGTATTTTCTTATGGTTCGTCACTTAGAGTATTGACACAAAAAGCAATATTGAAATATGCAAATGGAAATCTGATTAAAAAAAAAAAATCATTTACCATAACTATACTTTTTATGTTGCTAAATCAATTATGGATCTTTACCATAATTATACTTTTTATGTTGCTAAATCGATTATGAATCTTTAGTATATACATTATATTAATAAATTGAATATTATAAATTTACAATTAAATTTAAAATAAGAATAATAGTTACAAAGTAAGGAACTTTTATTTAAAGATTATATTTTGCTTAATTGATTAAAAATAAAAATAAAAATTATTATCATTATAACACGTTAAATTATAATTTTATTTGCAATTTGAAATGATGCTGATTTTTTAAAACAAACATCTTATGTCTTAAATTTATCTCGAAATGCATAATCATATTCCTTTAATGGTATGAGCTTAAACATTAATAACATGGATTTCAAAGCAATGAAACAATAAAACGTTGAAATTAAGTTAACATGATACGATAAGACAATCAACCTTAACACTACTCTTTAAAAGTTTTGAATTTTTATTAAAATGAGAACACCTCCAAATTACTTCGACATTTCCACTAGCCCTTGTTAGGGGGTATGCTAGTATATTAACTATTTCACTTATGCATGATCAATATAACATACTCTACAAATTCGAACTCGATTTTTTTTTGTGTTGTTGCAGTTTTTTTTTTACAAAAATTAAGAAAATGATTCATCAAAGGATGTTTTGTAAGTTTGTCAATATGTTTTTTATTAGTCCCTACCAAAGGGACTATAGCAATAAGTTCATCCATCGATGACCATATATTAGTTTCATTTGACTTTTAAAATTTTTGAGAGTTATCTAAATTAATAAGTTATAGTTTCTATTTTTTATTAAATAATAAAATTAATATTTATTTATCTTCATTTTTATTGGGTATGAACTTAAGGGTCTTATTGCAAACCTGACGACAGAGCTGTGTCAGTAGTTAATGCAGTATTTAATTTTTTTTTTGTTGTTTTCCATACCTAACGACAGGGTTTTAATTTGTCTCAGTGATATAAACCTTATTTTAAGTGAGATGGTCACAACTTTACTTGTGCATCCAAGCACAATTATGGTACGATGTAATGTCGTCGAGTACCACCAATAAGTTGTTAACATGCATCTGTTTTCTGACAAGAAAATGCCTCCCCTTGTTGATCTCGTTCTTAAACAATGAATATCCATTTGAAATTTTGTAAGACTCTTGTGTGTGTTGTGTTGTCTAGAGCGGGAGGTATTTCCAGTGGTGGGGCTTTCTATAAGCACAACATGACGTTTACGTGCCCAACCTTTACTTTCTGAATATATCAGTCTCCTCCTGCTCATGTATTTATGAAGAACAACCTGCTACCTTGAGTTACAAGCACTGCATCTTCATTTTTTATGCTATGTTCCTTCTGTAGCATTTCTCCTGGCTTTATTCTTGTTCTTGCAACCAAAGTTCCTCATTGAGTCACTTGAGAATTCAAGGTTCGTGAGGTTGTTGTGCCCATTTCCAGTTTTGATACGATTGAGCTTATTTTTGGTAAAATGTAGAGTGTGTCTGCCTCTACATTGTTTGTTCATGGAAGGAGATCGATCCAAAATCGGAAGACTTTGTAATCATTGGATCCTATCGGTTTGTTGATGGAGACTCCAGACGGATTGACGTAGTATCCATCCATAGCCAATGCAGTTTTCAACTCAGGCTTAGCCATCATACTCACGGCCTTGCTCTTATCTGTTCTATGCACATTGGTGGTCACTATTGTGCTACGATGTAGTAGATGATGGTGAGTGGTGTCTGAGCCATCACTGGATGTGGGTGTCGAAAGAACGAAAATTGACATCAAGAAAATGGATATAAAAACACTTCTGACAACGGTTTACCTCAAAGTTTCCCGCTTCGGAGCCCTAGATCGCCCCATTTGTTTAGTCGAATTCATGGAAGGAGAAAACGGGTGAATATTACCAGATTGTTGTCACAATTTCCACGTGGATTGCATAGACGCATGGATGATTTTCAATCCCTCTTGTCCTTCATGTAGACAATCTCTTATTTATGTGAGGCTGAAGAAACCTTCAGGGGCGTCTTCGCCAACTGTTGAGGCAGTCGAAAGAGACAAAATGAATGCTATCGAAAGAAACGAGTTTGATGCAACAAATCATGTTGTTCAGATGTTCAACAGCTCTGTCGACGAAACGACAATGGAAGATTCTTCATCCTTGGAATCCATTGACTTGGAAAGATGTAATATGGGTGAGTCAAAGAGCATGCTTGGAAAAACTGGATGAAGTTGGAGGGCAATGTCACGAAGCCATTTGTTGGAGTGTGTAGTGTACAAAGTACAAAGGGCGGGTAGCACTGTTGCAGGTCGTTGATAATATGTACATGTCGTCGACATAAGCTGCTTTTGTCCTGTCGTCGACATAGCTGTTGAAAAATATGTATATGTATCAACACTGTTGCATGCTGCTGATAATAGGTATGTGTATATATTGTATAAGTTGGAGGCGTAATATGTATGTGTATATAACATTGTTGTAAGATTTCACATTAATTTGAAAATTAACTAAACCAATTTTTTCGACTGTGTGTGATTTAATGGAAAATTTTAAAGATTTTTAATGGGTGATTTTTCTAGTGTGGTTGTGAGAATAGTCCAGAACTGAATAAAATGAATGTTTTTCCACATTGCGATCTTATAATTTTAGAAAAGTCTGCCTACTATGCTTACAATATGGAAGACAATATTTTCTCAAATTTTCACTGAAGGGTTTGTTTCTTCCTCTTTTCCATCAAACCCTGCTCAACGACACTGCAAAAGGGCTGTTTTCTTACTATTTTTCCATTAAACCATGCTCATGAACACTGCAAAAGGGTTATTTTCTTACTCTTTTTCCATCAAATCTTGCTCATTTACATTGCATAACTTTGTGGCGGTAGGATTGAACTTAGGCTATTAACACATCCATTTACATACATTCTCTACGTTATACTTGGTCAGATTAACTTGTAGGTATGTTGTATTCAACGTATAAACCATTAAAACGTTATAACTCTAAAAAATCACTAAAAATGATATATAATATAAAATTAACCATTTATAAAAAAAAATATGATTTATAAAAATATAACACTTATGTTAGAAATTAAAAGAAAATATTTAAAACCCAAAATCACTCGGGTAAAAAAAATCTATCATTTCCCCTTTCCATATCTTCTCATTTTCACTCACAATACATTACAAATACTCTACAATATTTCACCTACAATGTTGGTATTCATGTCACGTCTTCTTTTTGCAATATAAATAGTGTGGTATTTTTTTAATCCGAAGAATTAGAGTTAAATGTTATTAAAAAGTATATTATTAGTCTTTATTGAAGGCTCACTAATTATAACAATGAATTAAAAAATTACTTATACATTAATTAACTTGTTGACTAAAAATTTGTAATATTTTCCTATGTTTAACATTATCTTATTGAATTTTTATATTTTTAAAATAAATTTAAATCATTTTTCTATGTTTTCATTAGTTAATGAATTGAACCTATTATGATAGAGGTGATAGCGAGAAATTAGGGCTCTATAACATTTTGTTATGTTCTTTGTAACATAATTACGTCGAAAGGCGTACACCTATTGATAATGGGCATAATTAATGATCTTTTAACCTTATTTAACCTTAAATCCTAATCTGATGGCTATGCATTGAAGATGCTGGCATATTCTTAGTCGTCCTCCAAAATCAATGGGTCAAATTTATTGTTCATAACTTTCTTGCATTTATCAAGACATCTGTTAACATGTTTACTTTTTAACATTTACCTAATCACATTAAAAAATTACTATAAAGATATGTAATTGCCACATTTAAATGATTAAATAGGATTAAACCGTGCAACCAAACGTTTCATATTACCACAGACGAATTACAAATTACCACAAACGTTTTATGGCATGCTTTCTCAGCGGACCTGTTCTCAGCCACAAGTTAGCGGCTATGCTAGTTTATAGTTATTTTCCATCCCTGGTTATGTAACCGATCAAAATGACGATCCGTAGCATTTTCCAGTGATTTGTTTATAACCAACATGCAAAATAAACACTCAACCAAATGACGGTAATTACCTAATCCGTCGTCGTCTCCTTTTTTGTATCTATGGAAGAGGGTACCATGCCCTTGGTAAGGCACAAGGAGGACGAATTTGCGCTTTATTAAAAATGGGGTCACATAAAACGCCACGACATTTCAATTATGAGATTGTTGACTCTTCTTTAACAAGTTGAATTGTATCTCAATATTAAATTATATTATATTGTTTTCATTTTTTTTAAATATTTTTTATTTTGTTTGGTGACGATCATGGAAAGAGTATTAAGAAGTTTTTTTATGAGGTTAATTTTATTCGAAATAATGAAATCTCATATATATATATATATATATATAATTTTGAATAATATTTTCATCATATTAATATTAATATTACAAAAATTACAAATTAAATATTAAGTAAGCAATTAATAATTAGAGATAGAATTTGATGAGTAAATTATTTGTGTGGGTTTAATATAGTTTGAAATTTTCTCAATCGTTAATTTTTCTAATGAAAACCACTATATTCAACGTGTTTTACACAAAGAAGATAATGTAGGAAATGATTGTCCTTCAAATCCAATTTGTTAAGTGCACAACAACTCCACTCACCAAATATTTTGTTTGTAATATTTTAAAAAGCTTAAAAGATGTACATCTAAAAATTTGGCCTCGCTCCACATACAAACTTTAATGTTTAGAGCCACCAAGCTAGACATGCATTAGACGGAGCATGAGGATCAAACAACAAGAAGCCAAAACTGAATCAACAACATTCTCTGCAAGTCTTTACTTCAACGATGCAACGAAAAGTGATTGTTACCATAATTACTAGGACTTTAAGATGGACCAATAACATAAGCATTTGTCCACATAACTTTTCTATATTTCCAATTTCAAACTTGTGTGGTAGGGACTAAGCTGCTATGCAACACTTGTTTATTTTAGGTATCCCTAAACAATGGTTATTCAATGATTGTGTGTTAGGCATTGTCAATATTAATTATAGTTTTTTCTTGTTGGCATATAGTGAGTTAATTGAAAGGGAAGTTAACTATACCCTAAAGAATAATTATGAAAGGATGGTGACAGGTTTAACTCAAGTATGTGGTAAATTGTTTATTTTGTCTTTTTTTTTTACTTAGTTGAATTGTATTAGTTTAAATGTGAGAATTCATTCATTAAATAAATTGTTTTTTATTATGTTATTATAATGACATACGATTATAAATAAGAAGAACAATAATGTATTGAGTTTTTTTGGAACATCTCTCGATGTTTTCATGGTGGCGCCATCAAGGGTTCAACCTTAGTAGCACTCTCTCCTGGCCCTCGACTCATGCACGTAGGCAGCCTTGGCCCTCTTGGCGGCTAGGCTTGGTATGGACGGAAAAGCATTCCCTTGTGTGGCGGATCTAGCTGACAACAGTGACTCTCTTGATGTTTCGGGCACAATGGCAACGTCCTCTGACGTCTTTGTTACCCTTTTGAATGTAGACTATGTGCGTTATTCAGGCGTATGCTCCCTTCCTCCCTCCTTTGGAAATCTAGGTAAGCCCTCTTTTGGAGATGTTGTGCAGTCTTCTTCTAATTGTTTGATGGTTCAAGAAGCTCTGATTATCTCCATTATGTTGGTGAAAGATGTCATAACTAAGGCAATGATATACAATTCAACTGCTCTAATATGTAAGTTCATTGGTTTGTGGCCATATCTTGTTGACCCGCACTAATGGATTTCGAACTTATGACAGCCCAAGATTAAAGGAGAAACTTTTATTTTCCCATGTGTAAAAGTTTTTTTCATAGTGATGTTTGATAATGCTAAAGATAAGGATTTGATTTTAAAGGGATGTCCTTGGTTCTAGGGAAAATATAGGTTATGCATGAAACTTTGGACTCCTTCCTTTGATCCATTGACGGACACCTTATCCTCGACTCCAATTTGGGTAAGACTTCCAAATTTGTCTTTGCGCCTTTGGGGTTTACCCTCTCTTCGTGCCATCGAAAATGCTCTTGGGAAATTCCACTATTGAAGTGAGGAAACATAAAATTACAATATTACCACATATGTTCGAATATGTGTGGAAATGGACACTTCAACAAAGGGTTTTTAGTTGAAATACTCCCGATAGGTGAAAACTCCTCTTGGTCTCAAAAGCTAGATTGTGAAAATGTATCTTTTCGATGTACAGTTTGTTTTGAAACAAGACATAAGGCAACTCATTACCCAAAAAGGCCAAGACAAGAATTGAAACACTAGCGCAAATCAACTTGGTGGGTTGGTTCCAAGGAAGAAAATCAAATGAATAGCAAGGTTAAGCCTGATTTGGATTATTTTCGGCACGAAATGAGAGTGGAGATATAATAAAGAAATATACAGAGATATCTCATATATTCAGCAATATAACATAAATGTATCAGAGATGCAATCATAAACACAAAGATACAGTAATACAATTTCTATTAATGAGCGGAAATGTACAAAGACTGTAAAAATACAGAGTGAAAGACTCACTAGAATGGTGGCGACTTATCTCTGAGAAGAGATGCGACGGTTTCACTCATTCGCAAGAAGATGATCATTACAATGAGGCTCTAAGGGCCTTTTTAACATAAGGAAAATCCAAAAACCTAACCCCAGAAGATGTAAAGCCAAAAGGTTTGTGGGCCTCGATGGAGGTAGTTGATACGTCAACTTCCCGGGGGAATAAATTTTGCATATGATCTTCGTTTGGGGCGCTTGATACACTGTTATAAAGATTTGTCCGAGGAATACAACTTTTGATGCGAGCAACATCGAAAGAAGACAAATTTTGCTCCCTGTTTTCCCAAAAAACGTTGTTTAGGGCCTCAAAACAACCCCAGAAGTTTGGAACCCGAAAAACTACCAAGATGGAAAATTGTTTTTCAAGCCCGTGGAATAGGTAGGTGGCCACCAATATCCACCTGGATCAAAGCCAGATGCCCCAAATCTACCCATGGATGAGCTTGAATCAAATAGAAGAAATCATGGACACCCTTTCCAATAAGCAAGATGTGGATCCACATGATCTCGTGAAAGAGGAAGTTGTTATCCCCCCATATTTGGATCAGGAAGCATCCAAAAAGTATGGTGTGGCACCATAGGATTTGGTGGAAATGGATTATTCTACCCCCTCATATATGGCCCAAAAGGTGAGTTGGGTGGACCAGGTGAAAGAAGTGGAGACCCTTGAACAACCAGAACCCCCAAATCAAAGCATGCCAATATTGGAGAGAGAGACATAGAATTCATCGAAAAGAAAAGAATCTTATACTACAGTAGTAGAGAAGAAAAACCCTTCTTCGTGAACACGATCAATGGTGACAAGAAGCCAAACTCATAATCAAATCTAGAAATGTATTGCTTTTGTGTCTTGTTGTGTAAGAAATTTGTCAAAATTTTCTCATACAAGGAATTATGGAATGAAGTTATCTCTGTCATAGCCTCCATCAACCTTTTGATGTGTTGAATGACTCGTTTTGTATCCTCAGATAAATGCTTAAGATTGCGAAAAATTAGCACTATGCAATAAGTTGTTTGCTTCGACACAACCCCTTTTTTATAAATACAA
>JZKD02S1642398.1:137716-149212 GCA_000966675.3 Picea glauca
TGGATATCGGTGGCCACCCACCTTTTCCAACTGGCTCAAAACAGTTTTCTGGCAATTTTGGTAATTTACTATTTTTAGTAGTTTTTAACTTCTGGGGCCATTTTGAGGCCCTAAATGATGTTTTTTGGGAAAACAAGTTTGAAATATAAAAGTTCCTTCGTTATTTTGCCTAAAATGAATCTCCTCGATGATACCTTTCCAACGGGCTATCATACGCCTAAAACGTAGATCGTATGCAAAAGTTACGACTCTGTGAAGTTGATGTACTAACTTACCCAAACGGGGCCCACATAACTTTTGGCGCTTCATATCCTAGGGTTAGGTTTTTAGATGTCTAGGGTTTTTGGCATTCCTACTTATTGTAAAACGGCCTTCAGAGCCTCATTGTAATCATCTTCTTGTGAATGAGTGCAACCGTCACATATCTTCTCAGAGATAAGCCGCCACCATTCTAGCGAGTCTTTCACTCTGTATTTTTACAGAGTTTGTACATTTCTTTCATTAATAGAAAATCGTGTATTACTGTATATCTATGTTTATGGTTGCATCTCTGATACATTTATGCTATATTATTTAATATCTGCAATATCTCTGTGTATTTCTTTATTATATCTCCTCTCTCATTTCGTGCCGAAAATAATCTGGATCACACCCTCATATCACCTTTTGAATAAAATGTTTTAAATTCCTCTATCAATTAGAGAAAACATGCATATTAGGTCTTAATCAATCAAAAGCAACAATTTGTCTTATTTTGGGGCTAAAAGGTGGTTTCATTGTAGATAATATCCGCAAGAAATCCCTTGTGGTGGTAGGAGCGAGAGGGGTTATCTTATCCCCAGGAGGACAAACTCGACTTACCTTTTCTTGGAGCTTGGGTATAGAAACCAATAATCAAGTTGAAGCTTATGCCCTTTTCCAAGGATTGCTTTTGGCGCGGAGTCAAGGTCTGAAATCTATCTCAATCCTTAGGGATTTGAAAGGCATCATCAACCATGTCAAGAAATGAACCTTCCCGTTTGGCATGAAGCTTTGTAACATATTCTACAGAATTTTCAAAGAATTAGAAGCCTTTCACTCTTTCTGCCCGTTTCATGTTCTTCGCCAAAATAATTCCAATGCTAACCTCCATGCCAACCTGGCCATTCATGATGAAGTAGGAAATTCCCCTCAACATATCCAACTCAGCTTCATGCATTGAATTGACACATGGATATATAGTAGCAAGCATGTTGATGTTTTGGTGATGCACATGCATAACCTTTCTCTCATTCCTCCCTCTTTTGTTTTTTATGGTCTCCTCCTTAAGTCTCGCGTGTGTCCTTTCCCTTTTGGCCTTCTTTAAATCTTCTCCTCATCCTGGTTTTCCTTTTTCCATATGGAGGCGGTACTTTCCCCTGCCTTTCGTGCGTCATCTCTTACTCGTTCAACTGCTCCCTCCCTTTGCAATGATAGCCCTTATGTTTTGTATTTTCCTTCACATATGTCTGGCAGGACGACTCTTTTAATGAAACCTATGTTTGTCGTGAGATTTGTCGTGGGGGGGAGGCTAGCCACATGCAGGAACTTTTGTTTCAAGGACGCGCACTTGCCAGCCGAGATGATAAACATGGAAAGTATTATTGTGGTAGTTAGAATCCAAATTGGGATTGAGCATCTTCTTTGGAGCATAGAAGAAATTTCGCTTATGATCATAGATACAAGAAGAGCCATGGATTCATGCATTACAACAATGGCTAAGAAATGATCTAGAGTGGCTCATTGGAGATGAGAATTGCAGAAGGAGGAATAGATGGCTATGGAATATTCAGTGAATTCTCTCCATATTCATCTCAACAACCTTTCTATTCAGTTGCAAACCATTATGGAACTGCTCGTGGAACAATGACGAGGTCACTAGCGACTCTAGGACAAGGTAGGTAAGAGCTTCATCGCAAACCTCCTTCTTCTTCTTTGTCGAGTTCCACGTCAGTAATATTAGATGTTGCGTCAGCCCTTTCTCCTCCAAGACCGATTCATTTGAATTCGCCACCAGGACCTCTTGAAGAAGATCAAGAAGAGCAAGATCCTCCAACCACGTAGTGCTTCAATATTTTGATTCTAGCTGTTTTTTATAGGAAATACAACAACAACGGTTGTAGCTCCTCTTTTGTAATGACAAATATAGTTAGACTTACTGGAAGTATAGTTAAATCACATCCTAATTTTGATAGTATTGTATAGGTTGATTTTTTCCTTTGTAAACTTCCTATCTGTAAGGCTTCTTGCAAACTTTTTGAATGCAAATTTTTCTCCCAGTTTTATTATATATATATATATATATATATATATATATATATAAGAAAGCCAAAAAGCCAATGTCCCTTGTGGTCATTCCTAAGCCTACCTTCAACAGGGTCATGTGTTTTTTAATAATATTTATCCTAAGTACCATATCTTCTACTACTCCTGATTGTAATTTAACTTCTTCCCTAGGAAGGAAAAAAACTTTCTATCCAATGAGTAACTTTTGTCAATTAGGTTTATCTTGGGTGGTTGAGAGGAATGATTCTTATCCTCCCCACCGAGGTTCAATCCCCACACGTGACATGTTGAATTCTTAACATGTATCTTGCGGTTTTTTTTAAAACGAAACTGGACTATATTTGTATTAAAAAAATTTGTGTCGAGGCAAACAACATTCATACAAAGTCTTAAAAAATGGCTTACAACCTATACATAATTCTATAACTAATATAACAAAATCTGGAGCTCTCTCCAGATTGATTCCTTGATTATTTATGTGATTACATATTTGATAAATTGGCCTAAAGACCACCGAACTTTAAAATACATTTGTTGATAAGAGGAGGTAGAATCATGAATTTTTGAGGCCCTTTCCTGCTACAATGGTCCTTCCTCAATATCCATTTGTGTTGCGTCGTGTTCTTTAATGCCATTGACAATAACACCTTCATGAGATAACGTACCATGACTAATTGATGTAGAGGTCGAATGCTAAGGGTAAGCTAGTGTCCTTAAGTGTTGGATCTCAAGCTCCATTGCATCCATTTTTCATGTCAAGGGGGCCATGGTGAGTTCAAATTCCCCCATTTTTCCTGAGAATTGTTAGAGAGTAGAACAATTGGCTTGAGAGATATCCTCATGTTGCCTGAGTATGATCCGGATTTATGAGTGGAATGAAATTAATAACAAATTGAATACAATAACATAGAGATACAGAGAACAACAACAAATATCCAGTGAACAATAAATTCTATTGAATAAAGAAAATAGACTGAAATTGTAAAACTACAGAACTTAAAATGACTTGCTTGAATGGTGGTAGCTATCTCTGAGAAGATATGTGACTGCTACGTGCATTCGTCTGAGTAGAAAATTACAATGAGGCTCCATAGGCCTTTTTAACATTACTCATGAATTCCAAAACCCTAGACATCCAAAAACCTAACCCTAGGAGATGAAACGCCAAAGGTTATGTGGGCCCCGATGGGTAAGTTGGTACCTCAACTTCCCGGGGTCGTAACTTTTGCATACAATCTTCATTTTAGGCGTGTGATAGCCCATTGGAAAGGTATTTTTGAGAACTACACATTATGTCATCAAACTCTAACTATGACTATGACTAAAATTTAATTGTGGCAAGCCCAAAAAACGTTGTTTAGGGCCCCAAAACAACCCCAGAAGTACATAAAGATGTATTGAGTTGAAACCTTCCAAAATATGCTAGCTAGATTAGGTGGCCAGCCACCAATATCCACATGGAAGCTGTGTAGGGCTTCAAACAACCCCGGAAGAGCAGAACCCACAATTACAAGAATTACAGAAGAACATGTTGAACTAAAAATTGTCAAGATGAGCCAATTGGAATAGGCGGGTGGCCACCAATATCCACTTGGATCAGTCCTTCCCCCTTAGGAAGCAATGGTCTCCATTGCATTGAGTGGCCCCATCAGGGGGGGGATTTCTGCTGAATTTGGACTCGGGTGAGCCACTTGCCTTGGTGCAGGAGCTACCATGCCTTGACAACTCGATAAAGATGGATCCTCTGCTGGCGAGTGCCCTTGACTTATGTGTCCACTATCTGATCAGTGGATGCTTGTTCCATGCAGTCAGGGTTGAGCTCTGTTGGTGTCAATTGTTCTGCGATCTCAAAGGTGTCCAATAATGGTGAAAAATATGGCTGAAGGAGGTCCACGTTGAACACTAGGTGCAAGCCAAGGAAGGGGGGGAGTGTTGAGCTCAAAAGCATTGTCACCCATAACCTTGGTGATAGTGTAATGCCCACGATGAAGTGGACAAAGCTTCCGATGAGGCCCTATGAGGTGCTCTTTCTACAAATGTTACAATGCCTTGTCTCCCACCTGAAACTTGTGCAGTACCCGGTGTTGATCATGGCACTGGTTGTAATTAGCATTGGCTTTCTGCAAAATCTCATGGATCTGTTGGCGGATGTGCTGAATCCCCTTAATGAATCGGGTGGCTTTGTCAGCCTCAGATTGAACATGGGAAGATTCAGCCTGTGTGGTTGCAAGAGGTAATGCAACATCCATGGGACCCAAGGGTTGGAATCTTAGCCCCACCTGAAATGAGCTATGGTCAGTGGAGTTATGGAGATCCTTGTTGTAGCTGTGCAGAACATAGGGAAGACTCTCATCCCATGTACACAGATGCTTAGATTTATACATGCACAAGATGTGCACAATCATCTGATTGATAACGTCAATTTAGCCATATGTTTGGGGGTGGAAGGAAGTGGATTTAGTGAGCTTGGTGTCCAACAGTGACCAGAGGCTCGACCAAAATGTGTTGAGGAACCTATTGTCCCAATATGAGATGATGGTCAGTGGTATTCCAAAATGGACCCACAACCATTTGAAGAAGAGCTTGGCAATATCTATCGCTGTGATGCTCTTCTTGCAGGCTGTGAGAATGGCCATCTTTGAAAACCGATCAACTACCATGAATACACAATCATTGCCTTGCTTGGTGGACGAAAGGCTAAACATGTAATCCATCGACATGGATTCCCAAGGCCTCTCGGGAGTAGGCAGAGGAGTGTACAATACTTGCTTCTTGATGGTTGGCTTGGCAATGGAACATGCAGTGCAATATTTGATATACTTGTTGACGCCCTGTCGTAGTTTTGGCTAATAAAAATGCTTCTGTAGAACAACCACAATTTTCTCCACGCCAAAATGTCCTGTAATCTGACTGTAGTGAGCCTCCCAAATCAACTTTGCACGCTCGATTGCTTGAACATAGAGGTGGCCCAAATGGCATAACAATCCGTCCTGACTGTGAAAATTTGTGACATTCGCGCCAGTACCCAAGAGTTGATAGGTGGCGATGAAGTCATGGTCACATTGATAAAGTTGGGGCCACTAAGATGCTTCGTGCCCACAAGAATGGAATATGGTGGTGAGTGTAGCAATGAGAGGTCGACTGAGGCAGTCAACGACACGATCTGTACTCCATGTCTTATACTTGATGTTGAGATGGAACTACTACAGGTATGTCGACCACTTTTGATGGTGGTCGTTCTGCAATTTCCCCTGTGTATGTACGAACTGCATAGGCTTGTGATTAGTGTGGATGATTGTCTCCTTTCCCAGAATATAATGTTTCCATTGGCGGTAGAATTGCACAATGGAATACATTTCCTTGTCATAGGTGGGGTATTTTCGGATGATATCTGAGAGTGTCTCACTATGGTATGCCACTGGATGACCGTGTTGAGTGAGAACTGCGCCTACAACATAGTTGGAGGCATCAATCTCAATCTCGAACGATTCATGCAGATTAGGTAAGGAGAGTATTGAGATCAGCACAAGCAATGCTTCAGTTCATCAAATCCTCGTTGTTGTGCCTTCCCCAATGCAAACTTTTCCTTTCCACCACCCTTGGTCACTTGGTTGAGGGCCCATGCAATATGGGAGAATCCCAACACGAACCTACCGTAGATGTTGGCAAGCCCTAAGAAGCTCTGAAACTCGGTAAGTGTTGTTGAGGATGGCCAGTCACGAATGACTTGGATCTGGATCCACATGTACCCCATGCTTGTCAACAATGTAACCCAAGTATTGGACCTTGTTCATGCCAAAGGAACATTTTTCCAAGTTAGCATATATCTTGTATTGCTGCAGAGTACTCAAAACCTGTTGAATATGTTGCATGTGTTCCTCCCAAGTTCTGCTAAAGATGAGGATGTCATCCATATATACCACCACAAAAGAGTTGACGAAGGGTCTCAATACATCATCCATCAACCTCATGAAAGTCGTTGGTGTATTTGTTAAGCCAAAGGGCATGACCAACCATTCGAATAGACCTTCTTTAGATTTGAAAGTTGTCTTCCATACATCAGTCAATTCTATGGGAACCTAGTGATAGCTAGACTTCAAGTCAATCTTGCTGAAGAACTTCGCCCCCTTGAGTTGGTCAAGAATGTCATCAATACAGGGAATTAGGTATCGGTTCCTTATTATGATCTTGTTTAATGCTCTGTAATCAATGCAGAGCCACCAGGTCCTGTCTTTCTTCTGCACCAGTACAATCGGGCTTCCGCAAGAAGAGTAGTTGGGTCAGATGTGCCCCTTTTGAAGCAACTCTTGGATTTGGTGCTTGATTTCATCATTTTCCATCAACGAACGATGATAGACTAGTCCATTGGGAAAAGGTGCACCAGGGGTTAGATCAACTAGATGCTTTACTTGACAGTGCATCGGTACCTCGATGGGTGAGGAGAAGATGCCTCTGTACTCTTCCACGATACTGTCCACTTGCTTCTGTTGCAAAGAGAGGCTCTGTGTAGAGGTCACAGATGTGGCGACGACCTTTTATTCACTACAAGCACAGATCACAAAGAAGACGAACTTCCCGGTCCGGTCTGTGAGATGACCTTATCGCATTGCTTAAAAGAGATTAAAGAAATAGTGGTAGGCGGTGCTATCTCTGGTATCCTGTACAATTGTCTACCCAAAGTAATAATAACAATACGGGGTCTAGACTCATACACAACATGTCGCTTCCACAAATATGGTTGGACTAACATAACATCACAAACTTCAAGGGGAGAAATATCACACAATACCTCGTCTTTGAAGGGCTTGATGTCGTAGGGTAGATGACACTGTTGGCTGACGCAAAGATCTCTTCCTTGGTGGAGCCAACTGATGGTGTAGGGCTACAAGTGCAGTGTCATCGGCAGGTCCAACTGCTTGACGACCTCTGATGAGATCATATTCTTTTGACTTCCGCCATCAACAATGAAATGAAGCAGAGCCTGAAGCAGAGCCCCCTTTACCCACATCTGTGAGTGAAAAAAGTGTTCCCATTCCTCTGGTTCTTCTAGATTGCTTGGCTGGATTTTGGTGGTAGCGACCATGGCATTGGGTTCAACATCGATAATCCACTTCCCTCTTTATGGATGATTCAGATTCATAATCTGCCTCTGACTCAGAATCTTTCAACTCGAACACCAATAATTGCTTGGAGTGACATTCTTTGGTGTTGTGCCAAGGGATTTTATGATATTTACACCACTTCCCCGTGTCCTTCTTCGAATTCTCATTACCCATCTTAGGTTGCGGCTTGGACCGGTTGTCGCGAGAGTGGCCATCTTTGCTCTGTCCCTTGTTTTGTGGTTTGGGGTCGCCTTTGCCATGCTTCGACTATGAAGAGTTTGCAGATCCAAACTCTCGCCTCTTCTGCTTAAATTTCTGCTCGATCTTGACATCATATCTATAAGCCACACCTAATGATGCGATGTCCAGAAGATCCATTTATGTTTGAATGTATCTATGCACACAACCACGATATTTGAGCACTAGATGTGGTTTAGATTCTTTGATACCCAATTTGGTGAGCAAGGTATGGAAAATATTGGTGAAATCTGGTACTGTCTGGTCCCTTTCCTAATGCAGCGTGGTCCATCTTGTGTACTGGCCCTTGTAGCTTCCAACATGGTAGTACTATTCTTTAATGGCATCTCCGAAGGAATCCCATGTGGGGGCAACCACAAATATTGTATATTCCTCTGTGGCCCTTTGCTCAAAGTGAGTATCCCACAGAGCCTTAACACGGGGGACGACCTTGAGGAGTGCAAAAGTAATCTTTTCCCTATCGGAAAAAATGTGGACCGAAAAATACCCTTCGAGCAGATTCAACCATTTATCTACAACATTGCATCTATCTGTCCTTCAAATAATGGAATATCAAAATTTACTTGTACCTTGAAGGGGGTTGCGTGGCCGCTTGATGTAGATGTGTTTCCTGTGGTTCATTGTTGAAGGATCTGTTCAAAGTTGTCCATCATTTCGTTCCTTTGTCGTGTAAGGGGTTCCTCGAGCAACAATTTAAAAAGGATCTCCTTCTCCATCATCTTTCTTCTCATCCCCCATGAGTTGTTATCAGGCTCGGTGCGACCGATCTTGTAAAGGCTCGATTGGTTCGAGTCCCAACTTTTTGTACCCAGATCTTGTCGGGGACATGCACAAAGAAAAACAAATGAAGAGCAAACCGCTTTGATACCACTGATCCAGATTTATGAGTGGAACGAAATGAATAACAGATTGAATACAATAACACAAAGATACGAAGAACAACGACAAATATATAGTGAACAATAACTTTTATTGAATAAAGAAAATATGATGAAACTGTAAAATTGCATAACTGAAAACAACTTGCTCGAATGGTGGTAGCTATCTCTGAGAAGAGATGTGGCTGCTACGTGCATTCGTCTGAGCATAAAATTACATTGAGGTTCTAGAGGCCTTTTTAACATTACTCATGAATGCCAAAACCCTAGACATCCAAAAACCTAACCCTAGGAGATGAAATGCTAAAAGTTATGTGGGCCCTGATGGGTAAGTTGGTACCTCAACTTCCCGGGGTCGTAACTTTTGCATACGATTGTCGTTTTAGGCGTGTGATAGGCCGTTGGAAAGGTCTTTTCGAGAACTACACATTATGTTGTCAAACTCTAACTTTGTCCATAGTTTGATAGTGGAAAGCCCAAATAACACTGTTTATGGCCCGAAAACTACCCCAAAAGTACAAAAAGATGTACTGACATGAAAACTTCCAAAACAAGTCAGTTGGATTAGGTGTGCGACCACCAATATCCACCCGGAAGTTGTGTAGAGCTTCAGACAGCCCCGAAAGTGCAAAATCCACAATTACAAGAATTATAGAAGAACGTGTTGAACTAAAAACTGTCAAGATGAGCTAGTTGGAATAGGTGGGTGGCCACCAATATCCACCCGAATCAGAGTATCTTCTTAAAATCGCTGCAAGAGGGGTTCATCATTATCCACTACAACAAGAATCTAGAAAACCTCCCCCTCCAGAGATTCCAACCACCACTCTGATACCACTGATCCAGATTTATGAGCGGAACGAAATGAATAACATATTGAATACAATAACACAGAGATACAAAGAACACAACATATATCCAGTGAACAATAACTTCTATTGAATAAATAAAATAGGATGAAATTGTAAAACTGCAAAATTGTAAATAGGATGAATGGTGATAGCTATCTCTAAAAAGAGATGTGGCTGCTACGCACATTCGTCTGAGCAGAAAATTACAATGAGGTTCCAGAGGCCTTTTTAACATTATTCATGAATACCAAAACCCTAGACATCCAAAAACCTAACCCTAGGAGATGAAACACCAAAAGTTATGTGGGCCCCAATGGGTAAGTTGGTACCTCAATTTCCCGGGGTCGTAAATTTTGCATACGATCGTCATTTTAGGCATGTGATAGTCCGTTGGAAAGGTCTTTTCGAGAACTACACATTTTGTTGTCGAACTCTAACTTTGTCTATAGTTTGACAGTGGAAAGCCCAAATAACAATGTTTAGGGCCTGAAAACGACCCCAAAAGTACATAAAGATGTATTGACATGCAAACTTCCAAAATAAGTCAGTTGGATTAGGTGGGAGCCACCAATATCCACCTGGAGGTTGTGTAGGGCTTTAGATAACCCCGAAAGTGCATAATCCACAATTACAAGAATTACATAAGAACGTGCTGAGCTAAAAACTGTCAAGATGAGCTAGTTGGAATAGGTGGGTGGCCACCAATATCCATCTGGATCAGAGTATCTTCTTAAAATCACTCCAAGAGGGGTGCATCATTATCCACTACAACAAGAATCTAGAAAGCCTCCCCCTCCAGAGATTCCAATCCCGATTCCACATATAACAGATGCAAGAATTTTTGAATTGTGAGAATAAAACATTTGAGAGAAAAAGCGAGCACTGTTTGAACCAAAAACCAAGGACTGGTAAACGAGAAGAAACTCGTAGAGAGCAACAAACAAAGCTGACGATAAGCAAGTCCCTTCCTCTAAAGACTAAGCCAATACCTTGAACGTTAGCGACCATAATAACATTGATCCCCACACATGACCACTTGCCTACCAAAACAAAGATCTAGAACCCAACACACGACCATGGGTATAAACCCTCCCAAACATCGATGGAGAATGATCCATGACCAGAATGCTCAAACTGCATTAAAAACCGTAGAGGCACATATCATATTCAATGCCCACACAGATGAAATAAAACCTCAAGTGTGTGGGAAGGATTATAGAAGGACTGACAAGATGCACGATCACCAACCACCTGCACAAAGAAAGAGGGGTTCGACTATGGAATGGGCAAGCCCCCCCAACCCCATTTATATTAATAACTCCACACTCCAAAGTAGTGCCAAACCTTGCCCATTGATCGGCTAGGGGGTTAAGGTATCTTTTTATATGAAAGATTTCGAAGTCATGGAAGCCTTCGACAAGAGACAATATGCGCGAAATTATGCAATTAAAGACATTGTTGTCAGTCCGACTTCTCTTGTGTATTGCTCGTGCTTACCATCACAAAGTCTCAAAATACCATTATTTTGGAGATCTTTCATTCTTTTGCTATGCACACCCCTTCGTATAAGGCATAGGCTTCGACAACGTTGTTTGAGACCATTTCTAGACCCCAAGCATAATAGGCAATATTATTTCCTCCGAGATTGAGAAGACTCCCCCTGCACCTGCCACCCTAGTTAACAAGTATCTTGTTATAATGGCTTTGAACCTTGTTATTGACCAACCTTGTGCCTTGAAGATTCTAGGGTTTACCCTAAATACCATCATCAAAATAAGGGAAAGTACTCTGTAGTTTTCCTCAAACAAAATAGCTTCAAAACAAAACAAACTTATGTTTACTTTTAAATTATTATTATTTTAAAATATATATTTTCTCTTATAAATTTAGAAATAACATAATAACACGTGTAATCGCCTTCTCTCGTGTAAATAGGTTTCCTTAAATTAGTTTTAATGTGTGTGTGTGTTTTTTTGTACTTTTTAGGCTAAGAAAGAAAGAAAGAAAGAAAGTATTTTTAACGTCCACGAGGCTAAAAATAGCCTATGGGACAGATTGTTTTTCCATCTGACTTTTGTATTCGGCCCTTTTCCTGTGAAGTTT
>JZKD02S1642409.1:23796-84362 GCA_000966675.3 Picea glauca
ACATAGAATTTCATCTCTATATCCTCCTATCTTAAATTCAACAAGGCATTGTTTAGTAACCATTACCTGGTGTCCTTTCTGTAACCATGAGACTTTATATGGATTTGGATGTGCAGTTGTTTCCAGCTCCAATTTCTCCACCATCTCTGTGGATACTAAGTTATTAGTTCTCCCACTGTCAATTATCACCTTGCATACTCTGTCTTTAGTCTTGGATGTTGTCTTGAATAGACTGTTCCTTTGCATTAGATTTTCAACTTTTGTCTATGGTTTTAAGAGAACCTTTTTCAACATCAGGGATGTTCCATGCTCTGCTCCTTCTGCTTTAACATTCATTCTCTATGCTTCTGATATGTGAGATTCACCTCCTCCTTCTTTATTTCTCTTGGGACATTCCCAAGACATGTGTCCTGTCTTTCCACAGGCATAACACCTTACTTCTCCTCCTCTGCTTCTTCCTCTCCCTCTAGAAGAACTTCTTCCACCACTTTGTCTCCCTTGGGAACTTCCTCCTCTTTCTGAGTGACTGTGTGGTTTCTCTGTGTTGTCTTTGGTTTTATGTGCTTTGTCATGGGAAACTCCCTTGCATTTGTTCGGGCTTCTACCTTTGCCTTACTGACTTTGTTTCTTGGACAACTTATTCTCTTCTTTCAGTGCAATCTGATAAGCATCCTCTACTGTCCTCATTGACATCATATTGATCTCGTCCTAGATTTCATATCTCAAGACATTTATATATATGGAAACCTTTTCCTCATCCATCTCTTGCTGTCCAATCCTAATATTCAGCTTGTAGAACTCCTCCGTGTATTCTTTCACTTTCATACCCTTGTTTCTCAAGTTCTGTAATTTCCTGAATAGATTTATCTGATAATCTTTGGGCATGAATTTAGCCTTTAGCTTGGCTACCATTATGTCCCAATTGTTTATCTTTTGTTTTCCTTTTCTTCTCCTCTCAGCCTACAGTTCATCCCACCACAGTGTTGCGTGTCCTTTTAGCCTGGTGACAACATGTATCACCTTTTTCTCCTCATCAACATCTTCATAGTCGCAATATTTGTCCATGGATCTTATCCAATCCAGTAGCTCTTCAACATCTAGATTTCCTTCATACATTGGGATGTTTATATTGGCTCTAGATCCCAATCTAACAACTTCTCTCAGCAAGCGTTCCTCGACAACATTCTCTCCTGCAGCTTCTTTGACTTCTACTTCTTCACTCTCTGCATCACTGATGTCCCCAGCATCAGGTGCCCTCCTCTACGATTATTCCATCGCCTCTAACCTTGCATGAAGCTATCACATTTCTCTTTCTACAACAAGATTGAATAAAGGTGGCTCCACTCGTCTCCTTGGTGGCATTGTGTTGACTATATCTCACACACAGAGTACACCTTCGAGCGCTTCTTCGTTACCTGAAAACAATTTCAGGCTCTGATACCACTTGATGGTATCAAACTGTTTCCTTTGTCTCCTTCGCCTGAAATATACAAACGAAATCAAGCTCTGATACCACTTGATGCAGGACCCCTTACTCTCCCTCGGGGCTGTGCGACCTCCCAATCAAAGATTTTTAATTATTCCTGAGCTGGATCAGCTCATTGGGACCTTGCTGGTCTCAAACTAAAAACACAGGCCTTGTTATCACCCTCAAGGTTTTCCCGATCATGATCTAGTCATTACCAACCTGTTCATCAATCGACGATTCACAGAAATTGCGGGCTGAGATCATGCTCACTCTTCATTGGAGAGACCTATCCTAATAATCAACAAAGTGCTCACCCAACATCCTTTAAATCATGGTCATTGATATCCTGTCTCGACAAGATCAACGGTCCTAGAAAATTTCAGGCTGCGAACTAGCGCCTCCACTAATTTTCCCTCCTCTCCCTGCAATGGACCCCCACCATCGATTCTTTGCTCGCAGATCAACAGTCCTAGTTCACTTTGGCATTTCATCTTTTGGGGTTCCTAACCTATTTACGCTCACTTTATCCCAGAGCTCTTTTACCCAGAGTCGACGATCTATTGACACGTAACCCCTATGGATCCACGGTCACAAGCCTCTTCGGTGACTCGAGCTTCAGGAGTTTCAACTTTCCACCCTTGCTTTCTCCTGGAACACTTCCACTTGAATTTCACAGATCTCTACTGTGTGTCCTTCTAAACCCGATGACCGCTATCCACTTTGGCTCTTCGGGCTTCAGTATTTTCAACCTCATGCACGCTCATTCCTCCTGGAGAGAATTCGTTGGAAGACAACAAATTCTCACCCTGTGTCCTCCACGACAGATGGTTGCGATTTTCTTCGACCTTTGAGACTTCAACAGTTTCCCTTCCTCCTTATCCACAAAATTACAAAGTGATTCACTCTGGATTTAGGGTTTTTCCGCCACCTGTCCGTTAGATGATGGATGGTCACTGACCTTTTCAGGATGTTGGCGAGTCCTCACTCTCGTGTGCACACAATGACTTAAATCTTGTGCAATTTTCCCAGATCCGACGATCTAGAATGATCTCGCTCTCTCTTGAACGGATCTTAGTTGATGACTTGTGAAATCTTCAGAACTTCATTTCCCTTGAAGAATTATCCCGCTATCCCTTGTGAGATTTCTCCTTCGAATCCCTCTACTCCTTAGAGGATTTCTTTGACACTTAATCGACCTTCATATATGTGTACTCCTTGCAACATATTTTCATGCAAGGCTTAAGTTCTTGTGGATGACTATGCACACCTTGCAATAGTCACTTTTCACTCCTTGCAAAGAAAAAGTTTCATGCTATCTCTTCTGAGCTTCGTAATTGAAATAGATTTTTTCAACGCACTCCTTGTGGACTGTGTGCACACCTTGCACAGACTCAATCAAAGAGAAACAATTGAAACTTATACAAACATCTCACAATTTCATATACTCAGCAACATAATGCATTCATTCATGAAAACAAAATAACAGGGGATTGTAAACAGTAGAAACACCATGCATTAGATCAATTTTTCCTTGTTATATTCATTCAAAAGTAAATGGCTACAACTATGATCAAGCAATACTCAAAGAACAACTAGAACAAAGAGACAGGATCATTGGAAATTTGGAAGCAGATATTTGTCACAATAAGAAAGGATCTTCAAGAGAAAAATATGCAGAACAACTCAAAAGTTTTGGATAACATTATCAGTAGTCAAAATCCTCATAATGAAAAGTACGAACTTGGATACAATCAGACAGAAAAGGGATCAAGCTCAAAAAAAAAAGAACAAGAAACATATCCAAAAAGATACACAGAAAAAATCAAAGGGGATATGAAGACCTACAAATAATATTATAGGGACACTCCTCCATCGAGAAGATTCAGATTTCATAATCAATGACTGACAGATAGGCCTCAGGAAGAAGAAGGATTCAGAAGAGAAACTCCTTTCAGAAGATATTCAACTCCCAGGTATCAAACTATATTTTTTGGTTTATGTTATGCATGTAATAATTTTGGACATAAATCTATGAATTGTAGAACTAACAACATGAACATACACAACTTTGAAAGTCATACCCAAAAGGGTTATCTAAGAAGGCCTAGTGAAACACATAGAAAACATTACAACAAGTTTGAATAATTAAGCATTGAAGTCTAATGTTACAAGTGTAAGAACTTTGGACACATGGCCAAAGATTGTAGAATAACAGTTCCTCCTAGAGAACCACAAAAAAACAACAATAGTCACAGACATGAACCTCAGAAGAGAACATGGATAATAAATAAGAATCAATATAGCAATGAAGAATGCACACTTTCTCTACAAGCTAAGAAGATGAAACGTCATTGGTATGTTGACAATTGTTATAACTCTAAATTGCACCACACATGCTTACCCGGCATCAGGCCAACTCATATCCCTTCTTTGCCAAAACACTGTTGAACAACTCTTTGAAAATCCTCTTGAATAAAGGCCCACGCACCCTAATCCATTACTGCACGCGTGTACATGCTGGCTGACCCAAAACAACCCGCGTGGACCGACAAAAGCATGAAAAAATGGAAAGTTGTCGACGGAACAAAAGGCTATGGGTGAGTTAACTAAAACTCCCGGCCATGCATGGCCGAGGGTTCGTCCAAATACCTAGCTCCTTCTAGTCTATAAAAGAAGGGGTAGGGGTCCCATTTGGAGGAGGAAAAATATAGCAAAGAAACTCTGCCCATTTACATATTCCCATTGTCCCAACCCTTTAGCCTTTCCTTGTGCCAAAGGAGATTTAAAGAAAAGCAGTTGAAGGACAGAAGAAGAGGATCCCGGGATCAGGTTCAAGGAGCAGTGGCCGGTCTCAACTTTTGTAAGTTGACTCATTCAAAGTAATAAAGAAAATGATTTTCCCGTCCCAATTCCTGAACTGTTTATAGTTTGATCAGTATATGTTTGGATTTCTAACCCGTTAGTATATAAGTAGTATGCATGCATAGTTGTTGCTCGTCTTGAATGCAGGTCAGCTTTGGAAGGAGTATTGTGAACAAGTAATCAAGCACAACGGAGGATCGACATCAAACGCTGAGAATGAGGTAGGTTGATCTTTCCATGCATTTACTAAGAAAAGGGGATTTAAATCTAGGGATGAAGGTAGAAAGTAATTTATATTCGGTCATATTTGCATGCAAAGTTTGAACTCTGTTTGCTAGTCTGTAGGGTGATTTTCCCCAACAACAGAATTGGCAACCATACTGGGGAGACTCTCTAGGGTTCCTGGAATTTTATTTAGTTTTTGGGTAGTTTTAAAGACTAGTTTTTCTTGCCTGTCTTTTCTTTTTAAGTTTTTGTAAGGTCTGAGCTAGCAGGGAGTCTGGTTTTCCATACCAGCTTTCCCTGACTTTTGCTTGACTATGTTTTTCGAGACCCACAGAGGTACATGCAGCCTACATAAGGTTTGCATGTGTGTGCTCGTGCCCTACCCTCTTATAGCCCATGTGTGAACGCTAGCTGTAGAGGTAGCAGTAGCCTGTAGAGTTCAAAGAACCTCAGAGGTAGTCATCCTCTTCCCTGTCAGAATCACACATTCTCAGGGGTTTTTTTGGAATTCTATCTAAAGTCTTGTTCGCTAGCAGTCCTATCTCAGATTGTTTTTGCATTATCATTTTTTCCTTACATTATTTGTTTTTCTATTAGAAAGAGTGTCCAAGCCTTCAAGGGATCTTGGTTATCAATATCAGTGGTCTCTTCCTGGTTTGGTCTCTTCCTGGTTTGGTCTGTTTGTTGTCATTTTTTCTCAGAATTTAGATACACACATGGCCTATACAAGGTCAACCCACGTCTACACACCCTCTATCTCTATCTAGAGCACATTCACACGTGTGTTGCTTGAGTAACAGTCGCGTGCTTGTGCATGATACTTTTTGTTGAGGGTAAGGCAATCATCCTTTCCTTTGATTCGAATTATTCCTCTCAGGTGTTTGAATCTCTATTGTGAGCAGTCAATAGCTTAAGATTAATCTTACCCTTAGCTTGCTTTTTCTCATTGAAAAAGTTATCAGAAAAATAAAAAAAATTTAAGGTTTTTAGACAAGTGTGAGTGTCATTGTTTTTAAAATTGCTAGTGTGTGATTTTTGACTTGATTATTTGCGATCTGCGATTTAGGCCAGAATTATTTTTCTTGGTTTTTTGCTTGTCGGTATTTTTCCTTTCTTGCTTTACTAGCATTTAAATAAATAAAAAAAAATTCTCTTTCATTTTCTTATTTGGTTGAAGAGTGTGTTTCTGCATCATTATCCAGGGAAAAGTCTTTTATTTCATAAGTTTTTACAGTTTACTTAGAGAATAAGTAGCTTGTAGTCAAGTGAAATTTCTTTCAAGTTTGCTATCCAAAATCTTAGAAAAATTAAAAAATATTTCTTTTGAAAAGTTGTTGAAATTTTGCATTCAGTAAAAGTTTTGTTTCCATCTTTTTTCATCCATTTTTTGATTTCGTCTTTGACACATCATCAGTTTCACCCTCATACCCCTTGACGTAAGACAAATCCATAAAATTAATGCTAAATTTAAAATCTAGTAGAATTTTATGTTTGTAGGGTTCATAAACTAGTTAAGGACTAGGGCCTTGGAGTAGGTTGGAGAGGAAATTCTTCAAGGCAATTTTATATCAAACATTGGAGTCTGAGGTAGGGAGTGTCTAAGTCCAGTGTCATGAAAGTTATATAGGACCCCCCTCTAACATAGGGGATAAACACAAGGTCGTGTGCGGAAAGGTAGCGGAGATAAACCCTCCAAAGCTGGACCAATCGTAGTGGAGAACACATATAGAGGGCTTGTTTTGGGATTCCATCATTTGCATTTTCCATTGGGCTTCGTGGGTCTCGAATTCATTCGAGGTCCTCAATTGTTTCCCAAAACATTTTCTCTCGATACCCTTGATAGGTTTCAGGCTCAATACCCTACTCATTATGGTCTACCTGACTTTCGACTGTACACGCCTGGTGACTGTTCGCGCGTTGGCAACCTAGTTGCCAATCTTTTTAGGGACATACACAGGTGACTATAGGGGAATACCGCGGTACCTAGGACAGACATCGTGCCATGCTTTGCAGAGTATACCCGGAGGGTGCTTCCATGTTCGATTTTCACTTGCACCAGTAAGTTTCTCTAGTGTTGGTTGTTGTAACTGTTCTTCCAATTAATTTAGTGTTTGCTTGTCTTATCCCCTAGGGACTTTTTTTAGTGAGTGTTACTTTTGAATGTTTAGACTACCTTAGAGTGTCTTGGATCTTCTCACACAGTGGAGGATCATGAGCTTCGCCAGTCACAAAGGCTTCTTGGCCTACCGCCAATTACACTGGAGCCACCCCCGCCACCATTAAGGCGAAAGCTAGAACAACAAGGGTCTTTTGAAGCGATCGGGTTACAAACCATTGTGCCCAAACAACCCCCGGAGGAATCGACCATTTTAGACCTTGAAGCAATCGCTCTCGGCCCGGTTGAAACCCTAACCACTGATTTCTTGGCACCTTTCATTGTACCAATCCAATTTTACGAGCGCCAGACAGTATTACACACAGCAATGGAAACAAATGCTATTACTCCTTCTAGGAATTCTTCAATTCCCACCACGGTTGTCACCATAGGAGAGATTTCATATCCTAACCCACCGTCGTTGGTCTGAGCCACCATGGTCTCGACTGCAACTACTTTGCACAGTGGTCCGAACCCGTCTTTAGCGACGACCACAACCCCTTTCACACCTAGTGCGACAGGCCCTCCGTTCTCATAGGGGATGCCTAGTTTGGGTACAAGTCCTGTACTTTCCTACTCCACTTTACAGACTTTGGGTCTGGGGGCAGGGAGCTCTAGTGCTCCTCTGCAAGGTCACATGGGGGGCACTCCTGTCCCTTTTAACGATTTTCCTTACGGAGGAGGTCATATCCCTCCTTCGTCCCCTTCACTCAGTGGCTCGCATCAGCAATTTGCTAGGCAACCTACACACAATAGTTTATGTGGAGTGGGGAGTCAAGGAACACCTTCGCATAGTATGCCAGTAGGTTCGACACTGTTTTCTTGGAACATAACATTTGGTAACAACACCTTCTCGTCAGCCACTTTCCTGACTGGCGGCAACCCCATTTTTGGACAATCTACTCCTGTGCAGGGTACTATTCCTGCACAGGGGGAAAACCTAGCAGGACCTTGGAATTCAGGGCAAGGATCCGTTCCCTCCTCCAGAATGTCGATCTGGGGTAATTCTTTCCAAAATCAATGGAACCCCAGACAAACTACTATGCCTATCCCCACGAGATCAACATGGGGTAATCCTTCCCAAAGTCCTTCGAATACAATGCATGCCCAACAATCTATGTCCTATTTGGGAAATCAGTCGATGATGTTTCCACATATGAAAAATCCTTACACTGGCCAGGGCCATGGTTTTTACCAGAATTCGGGCCAGTAGCCAAACTTTTCCTAGCAACTTGGTGCCATTCAAACTCCAGGACCCTTTTTCCCAGGTTATCAACAGCAACCCAAACTACTGTTCCTGGCGACTTTACACTTGCCAGATTTGACAAGGTTGTTGAATGACCCTATTTGTCATGATCCGCGTTGGCCTCCTATGTCGACGAAGTTGCCTTCAGACATTCCAAAGTTCGAAGCCAAGCCTAATGAAGATCCAGGAGATCATGTGACTACCTTTCATCTTTGGTGCTCATCTAACTTATTGAAAGATGACTCCGTACAGTTGCGATTGTTTCAACGTACTCTCATTGTGAGTGCCGCGAAATGGTACATTGAGCTCGATCGCTCAAGATACTCTTCTTTTGGCGAATTGGAGATGGCTTTCCTTAACCATTTCCAGTTACCTGTGAGATACGATGTTGGCACAGAGCTACTCGCCAATTTCAAACAGACAACAGTGGACCATATCTCTGATCACATCCAAGAATGGAGACACTGGAAGAGTTTAATCAAGGTACCAGTCCCACCATCATTCCTGCTTGAGTGGTTCCTTAAGTCTTTGGTCCCATAGTTATCCAAAGACATTGCGATGTCAGGATTTTTCTCCGAAGAAGATGCCATCATGAGGGCTCAACATTTTGAGCTCATCTATTCTCAGTCTGGTTTATTATACAACATCTTTCCATATGCACCACATTCAATACTAGATAAAACTAGACAGAGAGTTGGACCACATGCCGATGGTATTTTCAGTTCAGCACAAACCAAGCCCATTGAGAAATTGACAAAGCAGTTGTAGCAGTTATCCATACAACACATAGCGGCCAGCCAAACTACTTCTTTGGCTGCTCCCCCTACCAAAACGTTGGAGGTACACATAGTGCAGTTGACTAACCCAAAGGCTACCCAACAGCCTGAAGGGAAGAAAAAGCAATGAAAGAAGGGTAAGGGGGATAAAATACCCAACGATAATGCTGGCAGGGACAACACTGAAAATCAGAAGGCGAGGTATCCATGCAACTTGTGAGCGGAAGACCACCTGACCCATGTTTGTCCTCGACTTGCAGAGGCCCAAAATTTTGTCACACAACAACAACAAGCAGTGTTGACTAATCCATTGCAACATGGGCAAAATCTAACTCAAGCCTCTGCAAGCACAAAAAGGGGTGGCCAAGAAACCTTCCCACCTCTGAACAACCCTGCGTCCGTGAACATATATATGGTTAGGGGTGATTCTTTCATATCAACTAGAGCACATGATTATAGCAAACCAAGCACTTTAGAGAAGGGTAAAGAAGTTGATCTCTCATCTCTTCCTCTACAGATTGAGAAGATGTTGGGAAAACAATGACATGCATTCCAAAAGGTTCATTTAAAAAATCTTCTCATAACCCAAACACAAGGGCCGCCCATAACTACTCTGTGGTGGAAGATTTATCACAAACCCCTTGTGCGATGTCTACTTTGGAGGTCCTCCAAAGCTTCATTTCTCAGAGGAAATCCTTGTTAATCGCTTTGGGCTCTACTGAGACTTGTAATTCGGGTACCATCATGTTAGATACAATTGACTTAAAACCTCGTCTGCCTTACCACATAGCGTTTTAGATAGTAGTGGCTTACCCCACGAATTTTTTTACTCGAAATATCTTCCACACGGTGGTCGATGAGGGCGCCTCGACATGCATTATTTCATTGGCATGTTGGAAGGCCATTGGCTAGCCCGTTTTCTCTCCATCACCTACTCTCTTCACTGCTTTCGACGGTCATTCATTCCGACCACATGGCATCGTTCCTTCTTTCCCTGTGCAATTAGGCAGGAAGACCGTGTGTGTCAAAGTAGAGGTAGTTGATGCTCCCATAGACTACAACCTCTTGTTAGGACGGAGTTGGACTTATGTTATGCAAGTTGTGGTTGCTACAGTTTTCCGGGTCTTTTTGTTTCAACACGAGGGTCAGATAGTGACCATCGATCAATTGTCTTTCTCTAGACCTAACCCAGCTTTGGGGGCATCCACGGTCCCAATGATTGATAATCCTCAACCAGGTGTCGTCAATGTAGGAGTTGGTTTGTGCCCATCCTTGATGGGTGCCTTCGATTACCCACCTCCTCACAGTGACATCAAATTTATATCTAATCACCATAAGGTTGAAATTTTTCAAGTTTCGTCGTTTCGCATGACTTACTTCGAGGATCCATGGATTCTTCCTTCCCCATTGGCCACGATGGATAAGACAGGGCACCCAGGCATGTCCATGCCCTTATCTACCACTGAAGTAGTGTACTCTTTAGTCCAACAAGATTCAGCTCACACTGATCCGACTCCTGCACAAGAGTTAGATCCACTTCTAGAGCCTATTTGGGCTCAGGGTTCTCTCGCTAACATTGATTCGTTAGACTTAGTCTTGCCTTCTGATGAAGTAGAAATCGAAGCAATGACTAGTCCAGACAAACCTTGGGAAGATCTTCATCACAAATCATATTTCCTCCCAAAGTTAAGCCGAATCAAAGCAGGAGAATTCACCGTGACCATGACGGGAGATCGGTCGTGTCTTATTAATCTCTTAGCTTCACATGAAATTTATGTTGAGGGAAATATAGCAACTATCACTGAAACTATACCAATCAACATCTCCCGAAACCTTGGCGTCATGGAGAACATCTTCGTCGGAGTGGATTTCTCCCCCGAAGAGATTCAAATCTACAAGGATCTTTGCAATGAATTCCACGACGTTTTGGCCTGGTCTTACGAGGAAATGCCTGGTATTGATCCCAAAATAGTTGAACATGAAATCACAACTTATCATGATGCCAAGCCTGTTAGACATAATCTTTGTCCAGTTAATCCCAAGAAAGTAGCAACCATCAAGATTGAGGTTGAGAAATTGCTAAAGGAAAGTTTTATCTATCCTATCCATTTGACTCAATGGGTGTCAAATCCTGTGCCGGTCAATAAAAAAACAGGCACGATTCGTGTCTGTACCGATTTTCGTGATTTAAACAAGGCATGTCCCAAAGATATAATTCCAACACCATTCATCGATGAGATCATTGATGAATGTGTTGATTGCGAAGCCTTTTCTTTCATGGATGGTTTTTTGGGATATAATCAAATCCAATTCAAACTCGAAGACCAACACAAAACAACATTCATCTGTCCTTGGGGTACATTCTCATATCGTAAGATGCCTTTTGTTCTTAAAAACACTGGAGCCACATTCCAACAGGCCAAGTCTTTTTCTTTTCATGATCTCAAGTATATATTTGAGGCCTATCTAGATGATTTAGCATCACGATCTCGCAAGAGAATGGATCATCCCACACACCTTAGACTCATCTTCGAACGCTGTCGCTACTTTAGGATTCGCTTGAATCCAAACAAGTGTAGCTTCTGCGTAACGTTAGGAAATTTGTTAGGTTTCATCGTATCAACAACAGGGATCATGGTCGATCCTCTCAAGGTGGAGGCAATAATCCAGTTTCCCCCCCCCACACAATTCTTCAACTTCAGAGTCTACAAGTCAAGGCGAACTTTTTACGACGCTTCATTGCCAACTATGCTGAAATTACCAAGGGATTTTTGCGCTTACTGAAGAAAGACGTTCCTTTTTACTGGGATGATGCCACTCAACGCTCTTTCGACGCATTAAAACATGCCCTCACAATGGCCCCTCTACTACAACCACCTAACTATAATAAATATTTCTTATTATATCTGGTCACCGCAGAGTCAACCATTGGCATGGTTTTAGTTTAGGAGGATGATCTATTCTCAGAATACGTGATCTATTACCTGAGTCGAGGCCTCATAGGACTGGAAATCAATTATTCTAATATTGAAAAACTTGCATTGGTAGCAGTTCATGCTGTTCAACAATTCCATCATTATGTTCTGTTTCACAAGACCACCATCATTGTTGTCGTGAATCCATTCCAATACATGTTGACACGATGGGTTATAGGTGGAAAAATCAGTAGATGGATAGTCATCCTCTAGGAGTTTGAGTTAGACTTCGTTTCAGCAAAGTCCAAAAATTCATTGGTCTTCGCAGAGCTTATTTCGGAACTTCCAGTTGAGTCAGGTGACGTTGTGCCCTAAGAATCGCCTATCTGGGGAGATATGTTTTTGATCACATCTTCAGATCCCCAGTACATGGATATACTTATCTATCTCCAGAATTTGAAGTGCCCCACTTCTGCTTCTCGTGATGAACATCGGCGTATACGCCATCAGGCTAAGAATTATCTCATACTCGATGATACATTGTATTGGAGAGGTGTAGACTACATCTTACATCGATGTCTCACACATGAGGAGGCAGTCATCATGCTCAACGATTTCCATACCAGAGCTTGTGGTGGTCATTTGTCTGGGTTGGAAACGACCCAAAAGATTCTACGAGCAGGTTACTTCTGGCCGACACTTATCAAAGATTGTATGGAATCGGTCAAGAAGTGCCATCTGTGCCAAATATTCTCTCAGAAGATGAGGGCACATCCAGCTCCCATGTTTCCTGTCATCACAGTTGGTCCCTTCACCAAGTGGGGGATTGATTATACTACTTGCAAGCCCCTTTTATCAAGGGGGCACCGCTATATCATCGTAGCTATAGACTACTTCACTAAGTGGGTCGAAGCTATGCCAAAGTTTAAAGCTGATGGAGAGACTGCAACTCTCTTTTTATTCAACCAGATCATAGCACGGTTCGACGTCCTGAGAGAGATTGTTACTGACCATGGCAGTCACTTTTAGAACCAAATGATGACCAAATTAACATCAAAGATTGGGTTATGGCAAGAGCATTCATCACCCTACTACCCCCAATTCAATGAGCAGGTAGAAGCTGTAAATAAAACTCTTAAGACTATTCTGCAATGAACTATCAATTCAGCCAAGTCAAATTGGCATTTGATGTTATACTCGACATTATGGTCTTACCAAACATCTGTTAAGACTGCAATCGGTTTCTCACCTTTTCAACTCATTTATGGGCTAGAGGCAGTCTTGCCCATCGACTGTCAGATCCCATCTCTAAAATTGGCAGTACAATTATTTCCAGACACTTCTCCACTTGAAGAACAGTTAGTACACCTTGAGCAGCTCAATGAGCAATGGAATGATGCGGCCCTGGCCAACGAGGCTCACAAACATATGGTCAAGTGTCAGTATGATAGGTCCGTTCGTCCTCATATTTTTTCTGAAGGTGACCTTGTCCTGGTCTGTGACCAAGATAATGATGCAGTATGCACCTTCTGCCTCAGCAAAGGCCTCTGCACTGACCTCCCGGTCTTAAGGATCATTCTAATTCCACCTTCGAGCCAAAATTGACTCTTCCGATTCCCGCAGGAATCACTGCTCACAACAATCCATAGGTCCCTCCTTTTCTTTCATGATCTTCTGTACTCAACCGTGGATTTCCCCAACTTGATTTCGAGTTTCGGGATTCTCTGATCCCCGATGTCGAAAACCTTTGCCTTCCCGATCACTGAATTTCTGATTCACTGAAATGCCTTTTTCGTCGACTAGCCCTAAGGGATAAGTCTTGGCCTACACGACCTTCCCCTATATGACCGCATTATGTTTCGGGGTTTTGGGCTTTCAAATGCCAAAACACATTTGTCCTCAGGACTCCCAATCCTCTAAATCCTGATTTCCTGATATGACTTCAATCATCATTAGCCCCTGGGCTATATTCTGGTCCCTGCGACCACCATCTCATAGGACCATGGCTCTATGTCCTTCGGGACTTAACCTCGCAAGAGCCCCTTCTCGCCTTAGCCTCGTCTGGCTACACTCTATTCCATGTGACCAGTCCTCATAAGACCACAGTCTTATCTCTTTCAGGATTTCCCTATTCAAAAGTATGACCTCCTATCCCCTGGACTCCTGAGATACCAACTCTTGATTTCCCGAAATGCCTTTCCCTTCGGGGTTTTTCCCAAAAATCTCGATTTCTGCCACACATCCCTTTTAAGATGGATGGTTCTCGTCACTTGTGATTTTGGGATTTCGAACACTGAAATTCTTATGGGTGTTTACCCTCGGAACTCCCAAAGTTCCGAACTCCAAAGTGCCGATGGCTCCCGATCTCTCCGCCATGTGTCCCAACTGATGGACGGCTCAGATCAGTTTCAAGGTTTTCACCGTGGAAATTTTCGATTCCTTGTCATCGAGACTTTCGATATCTCGATTTTCGATATCCTGATGTCACTCCTCTCGTTAGGACTTTCACCCTCCTATTTACGAAGTTAAACCTCGTGCAGCTCCTGTCAGATCCGATGGCTGACGGGTGATTCGCTCAAGATCTGACGGTTCAGATCGATTTCTTCTGTGCGCTCCTCTGTTGCACTACCTCCTGGACGTGAAAACCAAAGGTCCAGATCTCTTTCCTAGTCTGATCGGATGGCTGCTATGCCTCCTTTTGAGTTTCAATGCTTTCTTCTAGGACTTGGAAGAATTTCCGAAAGCCAAAGGCCTCAACCTTTGATCCCTTTCTTCTCTACAAACTCATCGACTTGAGTTCTTCCGTGCGTATATGAAAATGATATCCCTCCTGAGCTTTGGGAACTTTGAACTCTTCAAAGAGTTCTGCGGTTTCTGCACTCCTTGCAGTTACACTTTGTGCACCTAAAGCACTACTCCTCCTGAGATTTTATCTTTGAACCCTTGAGGGATTCATTAACTCCTGTGCCCCTACAGGGTCTCTGTGCTCCTAAAGCACTATCCGTCCTGAGATTTACTGTAGCTTCGACCTCCAAGGAAAATCGTCCTTTTTCCTTTCTCCCTCAAATGGAGAACTGGGATGCCCTCCTAGCACTCCTTTGCTCAAGCAACCTCTTACCAAGTCTTTTAGTGTGTTCAACAAACCTACGAAGATCCCTCTCCTTGGACTCTTCTTCCATAATATAGAACTCAACAGAGTTCTCTTCTTGTGCCTATCTGCACACTACCTTAATGCCCTCCTGGCAGAGTTACACAGAACTCACAACAGAGTTCTTCTGTGCACTCCTTGCACCTGCTCAATGCCCACCTGACAGAGCTTCATAGAACTCCTCAGAGCTTCTGTATACAACTGTGTTCTCCCTACACAGCCTTGCCTCCTGAGGTATTCAGTAACCTCACAAGTCTTTCTTCTGAGTTGTTGATTTCAATTTCTGTGCCCACCTAGCATGCCTCTGTCTGACTCCGCAGAGTTCAAAAAGGCACCCTCTGTGCACAGCTATCAGAACCCACAACATTCTGTCACACCCTCCTGGTGTGAAGCCTCAAAGACCTCTCAAGCTTGAAATCAAACAAAACCTTGCAAATGCAAACCTACAACATACATCTACAGCATAAAAGAACACTCACAGACATTCATTCAACACAAGAGCGTGCAGGAAAAACTGTTGTTTATATATTAAATAGCAAATGCCTGTTTGTACAAGGCGTTCCTGAGCACGACCTGTAACAAGGTCTCGGCTCCTTCTCTTCTACTCTCTACTCGCAGACTCTCTTCTCATTCTACTAACTCCTCTCTGTTAGCTATCTTTTCAATGAGATCCCCCAAATTGATCTTTTACATGAGGGGGATCTTAGAGTGATTCCCTCCAATCTACCTACCCTATTCAATTACATTGAATGGGCTGTCTAGTCCATTGTATGGATCTAGATCTCAGCCTACAAACATTAAAGGCCTACCTACTCTAATGCCTGCACAAAGGCATGGCTCCATGGCTCAACAGCCTACAACATTAATTACATTCAAATTCAAAATTGAAGATGAAGGTTGCACCTCTCTTCATCCTTGAATGCATGCGCGTTGACGTGGCTGGCTGACTGACATGGAGAGATGCTCCTACATCATACTCCTTAGCTGAAAAATTCATGAGCTCCTTCTCATGAGATTCCCATCTCAGCTGTGGAAATCCTCCTGGATCCAAAATCATCCTCTGGAGTTGTTCATCCGCTCCATCTCCCTGCTTCTTCTGCTTCTGCGCTATTGCTACTGCTGCCTCTTTTCCACCCAGCTTCTCCTTGCTAGCAATTCCTGTTGACCGGATCATGAGCTCCCAGATCTCTCCTATCACTTCGTCCAGCTGCTCCAGTGTCTGGCTCCGTTCATGCAGTCTCCTCAGCTGCAAAAATTTCCTATCACTGTGATCTCCCACACCTTCTTCATTAGTTTCCAACTTCACTTGTTGGATGTGCATGCCCTGCACTTTCACCCTTCTCTCCAAGGCTTCAATCTGCTCATATAGATCAGTAAAGCAAAAGATGTCTACCTCTTCTTCTTCTTCTTCTGCAAACTCCTAGGTTGCAGTATTTTCAGTCTCCTGGCTGAAAATATTGAGCCATTCCTCAGAATGCTCATCATTCTCTTCTACTTCTTCTACTTTCAGCTTCAGTGCTGCAGCTTCATCAGCTTCCTGGCTGAAAGCATTGAGACACTCCTCAGAATGCTCATCTTCTTCTTCGTCTACTTGGGCAGCTTCCAAAGTCTGCTCCAATTCTTCTTTGATAGTCTCAGCTAGTTTTCCTTTTTCTGCTATTGCCGCATCTACAACACAGATTTCTGCCTCCTCCTGGGCAAATGGTAGGAATATTTCAATTCCCCCAATCATTAGAAGATTTCTCTGATCTTCCTCCTTTGTCAGCTCCATATGTTGATCTAAATCCATTTCCGAGCTTACCTGCTCTGTCATCTCCTCAGGTTGATTTTGACTCACCTCTGAGTTTATGAGACCCTCAAATAGTCTCATCTGCTCATCCCTGCCCACTTGGCAATATGGGATCTATTCACTGCTTCCCTGACAGACTATGAGATCAACTGATCCCATCTTCATCAACACTCCTTGCTGAATTGAACTCACCTCTGAGTTCGTGAGACTTTCAGATAGTCTCGAATGCTTATCTCTACCCACCTGGAAATTTGAGATGCTTCCACTGCCCTCCTAGCAATCTTCGAGATTCCACAGTGACCTCATTTCATTGCCCAGCTGGCAAGGTGAAATTCCTTGGTTGTCCTCCTGATAGTCCATGAGATATTCAGTTGATCTCAACTCCTTGCCCACCTGGAAGTTTGGAATTTCCTCTCTACCCTCCTGGTAGTTCTTGAGATCTCCAGCTGATCCCATTTCATTCTCTTCACCGAGAATTTTCCCAGTCTCTGGTTCACATATATGACCCATATCCTTAGGTCCGTCGAGGTTTTCAGCATGCCTCAACCATCCTCTTAACAACCCACACTATCTTCTAGCCATCAACTCCTTGACTGGCCAATTTATCTTCGACTTCTTCATGGGTCATTCATATACCCATCTCAACTTGGTATTCTGCTGCATCTGCAGTTCAAGCTCTTCCATTCTTGCCCTGATGTCAGCAAGTTCTTTTCCCCTTTCGGCTGTGCTCATCAGCTCTGGGATTTTCCTTTCATCATACCTATGGCCTTCAATAGCCATGTCGTTGTCCCTGTTTGCCCTCCTGACAAATCTGCTGCTCACTCTGCAAATTTGAGTGCCTCAGCTTCGCCTACAGTCTTCCTGACTGTCTTCTTTATTGTTGCCTACCTGCAAACAACCATCACAGAGTCTCCAACAACCCTGTCTTCTTTTGTCTTCTCCCTCTGTTTGAAATATACAAACAAAGTTCTGGCTCTGATACCATAACCTGACGCAATACATACCTTCTGCCTCAGCAAAGGCCTTTGCGCTGACCTCCCAGTCTTAAGGATCGTTCTAATTCCACCTTCGAGCCGAAATTGACTCTTCTAATTCCCGCAGGAATCACTGCTCACAATGATCCACAGGTCCCTCCTTTTCCTTCACGATCTTCTATACTCAACTGTGGATTTCCCTGACTTGATTTTGGGTTTCGAGATTCTCTAATCCCCGATATCGAAAACATTTGCCTTCCCGATCACCAAATTTCCAATTCACCGAAACACCTTTTTAGGAAACTAGCCCTAAGGGCTAAGTCTTGGCCTACACGACCTTCCCCTATATGACCACAGTCTGTTTCGGGGTTTTGGGCTTTCAAATGCTGAAATGCATTTGTCCTCAGGACTCCCGATCCTCCAAATCCTGATTTCCTGATATGACTTCAATCATCATTATACCCCTAGGCTATATTCCAGTCCTTGTGACCACCATCTCATAGGACCACGGCTCTATGTCCTTCAGGACTTAACCTCGCAAGAGCCCCTTCTCGCCTTAGCCTCATCTGGCTACGCTCTAGTCCATGTGACCAGTCCTCATAAGACCACAGTCTTATCTCTTTCGGGATTTCCCTATTCGAAATTCTGACCTCCTATCTGCTGGACTCCCGAAATACCAACTCATGATTTCCCGAAATGCCTTTCCCTTCGGGGTTTTTCCCTAAAACCTCGATTGTTGCCACGCGTCCTCCTATGATGGACGGTTCTTGTCGCTTTGTGATTTAGGGGTTTTCGATTCTGAAATGCTCCACTTATTGTCCTTAGAACTCCCGAAATTCCAATGGACTCTCCCCTTTTCAATGTAAACACGATCAACGGCCGTGATCATCTACTAAAAAAATGACTTTGAATCTCCCTCGGGACTTCGAGGTTTCAAATGCCAAAATTCATATGTCCTCGATCCTCCCGATCTCTCGAATACCGATTTCCTGGTATGATGATAGCTGGCCCCAAAATAGAACTCTCCCCCTTATCAGGGTTTTGAACTTTGCAGTTCCAAAATGTAAGTGGTTCGTGTCCTCCAGATTCGCGATCTGCCAAATCCCGATATGCCAATGGACTCCCCACTTTCGGGAATTTTCCCGAAGGTCTCAATTTCTATGACGCGTCCCTTTTAAGATGGACGGTCCTCGTCACTTGTGATTTTGGGCTTTCAAACACCGAAATGCTTATCGGTGTTTACCCTCGGAACTCCCAAAGTTCTGAACTCCGAAGTGCCAATGGCTCCCGATCTCTCTACCACGTGTCCCAACTAATGGATGGCTCAGATCGATTTTGGGGTTTTCACCGTGGAAATTCCTGATTCCCTGTCACCGATACTTCCGATATCCTGATTGTCGATATCCTGATGTCACTCCTCTCGTCAGGACTTTCACCCTCCTATTCATGAAGTTAAACCTTGTGCAGCTCCTGTCAGATCTGACGGCTGATGGGTGATTCTCTCAAGATCTGATGGTTCATATCGATTTCTTCTGTGTGCTCCTCTGTTGCACTGCCTCCTGGACATGAAAACCAACGGTCCAGATCTCTTTCCTAGTCTGATCGGACGACTGATATGCCTCCTTTTGAGTTTCAATGCTTTCTTCTAGGACTTGGAAGAATTTCTGAAAGCCAAAGGCCTCAACCTTTTGCTCCCTTTCTTCTCTGTGAACTCTTCGACTTGAGTCCTTCCGTGCGTATATGAAAACGATATGCCTCCTGAGCTTTGGGAACTCTGAACTCTTCAAAGAGTTCTGCGGTTTCTGCACTCCTTGCAGTTACACTCTGTGCACCTAAAGCACTACTCCTCCTAAGATTTTATCTTTGAACCCTTGAAGGATTCGTTAACTCTTGTGCCCCTACAGGGTCTCTGTGCTCCTAAATCGCTATCCATCCTGAGCTTTACTGTAGCTTCGACCTCTAAGGAAACTTGTCCTTTTTCCTTTCTCCCTCAAATGGAGAATTGGGATGCCCTCCTGGCACTCCTTTTCTCAAGAAACCTCTTACTGAGTCTTTCAGGGTGTTCAACAACCCTACGAAGATCCCTCTCCTTGGACTCTTCTTCCAGAATACAAAACTCAACAGAGTTCTCTTCTTGTGCCTGTCTACACACTACCTCAATGCTCTCCTGGCAGAGTTACATAGAACTCACAGCAGAGTTCTTATGTGCACTCCTTGCACCTGCTCAATGCCCACCTGGCAGAGCTTCACAGAACTCCTCAAAGATTCTGTATACAACTGTGTTCTCCCTACACAGCCTTGCCTCCTGAGGTATTCAGTAACCTCACAGGTCTTTCTTCTGAGTTGTTGATTTCAATTTCTGTGCCCACTTGGCACACCTCTGTCTGACTCCGGAGAGTTTAGAAATGCACCCTCTGTGGATGGCTATCAGAACCCACAACGTTCTGTCACACCCTCCTGGTGTGAAGCCTCAAAGACCTCTCAATCTTGAAATCAAACAAAACCCTGCAAATGAAAACCTACATCATGCATCTACAGCATAAAAGAACACTCACAGACATTCATTCAACACAAGAGCATGCAGGAAAAACTGTTGTTTATATATTAAATGGAAAATTCATGTTTGTACAAGGTGTTCCTGAGCACGACTTGTAACAAGGTCTCGGCTCCTTCTCTTCTGTTCTCTACTCACAGACTGTCTTCTCATTCTACTAACTCCTCTCTGTTAGCTATCTTTTCAATGAGATCCCCCAAATTGATCTTTTACATGAGGGGGCTCTTAGAGTGCTTCCCTCCAATCTACCTACCCTATTCAATTACATTAAATGGGCTGTCTAGTCCATCGTATAGATCTAGATCTCAGCCTACAAACATTAAAGGCCTACCTACTCTAATGCCTGCACAAAGGCACGACTCCATGGATCAAAATCCTACAACATTAATTACATTCAAATTCAAAATTGAAGATGAAGGCTGCGCCTCTCTTCATCTTTGAATGCATGTGCGCTGACGTGGTTGGCTAGCTGGCTGGCTGACGTGGAGAGATGCTCCTGCATCAGATAAGGACGCCCTGGGGTTAGGAAAATTCAAACCCATGTGGTTCAGACCTTTCATCATAAAAGAGGTATTAAAAAAGGGCACTTATCATCTGGTTGATTTTGAAGGGAATACTTTGGCGGAGCCTAGAAATGGGCTCTACCTCAAGAAGTATTACTCATAGGCAGGTCACTATGGGTAACTTTTTGTAACATATGTATAGTCTTTGTACTATTGCCTTTTATTTTTTTTTAAGTGTTATGGACGTGTCATTGATGTTATCTTTTGTCAATACGGCAGATGTCAAGTGATTCTGAGGTGTTCGTTGGGTTTGCAGACAGTGCTAGTCGGCACACTCGGAGGCTTGCCTCCGTAGCTTGGGTAATCTTTACACCTCAGGGCCAGTTGTTATCTTTTGGAGGTATATGCTTAGGTGACACCACAAATAATGTTGCCAAGTATAGTGCAGTTATTGAGTTGCTTCGTGACGCCTTGTCATTGGGTATCTCTCATCTCCGGGTCTATCTCAACGCTCAACTAGTTGTGTCTCAGCTAAACAGAGTATACCGGATTCATGATCCAACCTTGCACCGATGATTCCTTAGGGTATGTCTCTTAGAATGAAGCTTTGATTATATTACATATTTTCATGTTCCTAGGAGATTAAACCAAATTACAGATACTCTAGCTAATCAAATTTTAGATTGGCATCTTGCACATGTATGAATGAACATTGACATAAGCATGTAAATACATTTTTTCACACGTGATCCATAAGACACAAAAGATCAAAAAACCATATATAACATCATAAAGTATCCAGAGTACATAGATGGACGCAAGCACCTAAAAAATAGGACCAATAACGAGTCACTGGGCTTATGCCCTCAAAAAACATATACAAGTAGTGCTCATGGCACGTAAAAAGTCTAAATAGGTTCAGGGCCTATGGGCCCTATTATAATAGTCCACAGCATGGGCTAAATGCCTAAACAGTCGGACCCATGTCCGAGGTGCCCCCACTACATGAGGCTGCATGGATGGTGGCAAGTCCTCTATCTCTGCCTTTGGGATTGTGCGAGTGAGTGCAATGAAGTTCTGCTCAACTCATCTAAGTACCCTCTCAGCCTCCCCGACTAGGAGGTTTCCTACTACTGTTGGTCCCCCGGTGGCGGAAACTGTGGCTTCTATTCGAGGACGATGCCTGTTCTTTGCAAAATTGGCAGGTCGCACTAGTCCCACATCTACATGCAACAAATGTATATCCGTCAAATACTCTGGCATATAAAAAAAAAGATATATATAACAAAAAAGACATAAAAATTACATATACAACAAAAAAACTACAAAGGTGGAGACTTACCCATCTCACCTCGCTCCTCACCAGGAGGCACGGGTATCTCAGGATCTCTAGAAAAGTCTATCCTTGCATATGGGTAATGCTCGATCATAGGGATCTGTCGTAAAAACCATGCAAAAAAGTCATCATTGAAGGACTCATTGGTCCTTCCACCACCCTGTCATGGAAGTAATACTGCCCATCTACATATAGCAGGAAAAGAGGCCTGATGTCCTCGTACCACTTCTCAAGGACTAAAAATCAGAATTCTCTCAAAGAAAAATGAACACAAAATCATCCCGAACCCGAAGTTCCTCTGTGTCCATTATCGGAAATCTGTCAATTGCCTCTTCATACACTCAAGTAGTGTGGTACTCCAGTAAAAAATATATGCATTCAAGCACTGGATATCACAATTCATTTGTGCGCGAGAAGCCTGATGCAAGGTTGTTGAACCGATAATCCACCCAATCAACAATAATATCGCCTGCAGTGATAGGTCAATGATCTTACTGATGGGCACCTAGGATCTCAAATGTTTAGTCCCAGCCTCACAGTGTAGGTCTATCAAGTCCGCTATATTAAGTGGCCCTGCTAGAAACGTCCTGAAATTGACTGGTTCCCCTCTCCTTGAGAGGACAGTCAAAAAATAGATATGCTTGGTGGTGGGCACCCGTGATTGCCCCTCTAGCATAAATGCCTCTGCATCAGGGTGCCAATAGTCAATCAAGGCATTTAATAGCCTCGGTTTCACTTGCATAAAAGGACACAAGAAGAACTTAAGCAAACCACATTGCATCAATGCGACCATGAAATTCGAATCTCCCGCAATCAACTCACTGATTGCTTCATGCTCCCTTTCCCTCCAGTGGACATACATCCTGCCAACACAATAAAGTTCAGGAGGTTTAGTAAGGGATGTTTGGTTCTTTTTTCTTTAAAGGGGGGTCCACACATGATGTCTAAGTGACAATCGCGTGTACATGCAGACAGGTTTTACTCTACCCGAGTGTACAAGCGGTCTGTCCAGAGACAACCTGTGTGGACCTAGGGCCGACCTTTTAAAGGTTGACACCCACCCAAAAAAAAAACTTAAAAGAAAAATTGAAGAATTGAATAGCTAGATAGGGGAGTTTGTACTTACTTGGTCCAAGCGGAAGTTCATTTCGTCCACTGTAGCTCCCAGAATCACCGTTTTTATCAAAGGGGGTCTTTTGGCTCCAGAGTCAATTTCCAAATCAACAATGGTGATAATGAGCTTCCAGCTTCTATTTATAGACTTTTTGGCCTCTTTTTGTCACTTTTTTGGCCTCCCTTATCAGTTTCTTTATACCAAAAACCATTTAGAGTGATTCAAGAGTTATATGGGAGGTATTTGATCGGGTATTGGGACACTTTTTTTGAGTTTTGAGGAAATTTTGACGGTCCATGAAATTTTTTCCAAGAATCAACTTGAGCATATAGGTTAGGTTACTACTTCGACTTTTGTGTCTCATTGTCTTTTTCCTCTGCCATAGGATTGATCCCATCAGGTTGTGACACGAAACCGTCATATCTATTTTAGAAGTGTCATAACTTGGCGGTAGAGCTTACCAGAACATGGATGCCCTAGGTAGGTCCTGGTTGCATTATGGTGTCCATGTCGTCTCTCAAACACTGTAGGCTTGGGAGTCCTTATAGTCTTTCTTGAATATGAGTTTGAGCCTCATTTGCATGATTCTTCTTCGCTCTTGATCTCACCCTCAGGACTCCCAAAAAATAACGGGTCTCCTTTTAAGCCCTTTTAAGCCCTTTTAAGACCCTCTAAACATGAAAAGATTGCCAAGTGATCTTGTGGCATTTCACACTCGTTAAACTGAAATTTGAAGTCACGTTTGTCCGACGGTATTTTACCCCTTTTTCAGTCAGGACGGTCAACTGTATGAACAAAGGTATACTCTATGGAATTTCAGCTCTATAGAAGAGTACTCTCAGGTATAATTTTATCCCTTTTTTGGGCCTGAGGGGCTAAACTTACGAAAAAGGAACCCCCAAGTAGTCCATAGTTAAGCTCTTTTCAGATTCCCTAAAATTGAAAAGATCGCCGAGTGACCTTATTCTTTCACACTCATTAAATTGGTCCAGAAGAATATTCCTAACGGAGTCCATAGTTAAACTTTTTTCAGACTACTTAAAAATGAAAAAATAGCCGAGTGATCTTGTCCTTGTCACACTTGTTAAAATGGTTTTGAATTGACGTCTAATCGGTGCTAGTTTACCCTTTTTTGAACCGACTAGACTATCTTCGAAAAAGATATCCCAATGGAGTCTACTTTTATGTTTTTTTAGACTCTTTAAATATGAAAAACCACCGAGCTTACCTTCTCTGGGCTCGTTAAACTTACATCAAAGGACGTTACCATTGTGTGTTTTGTTAACTACGTTTGCATACCCTATACACCAGCCTTGTAACAAGTTGCTTCTACGTCTTAACACCTTTGGCCCCCAGAGGATTTTTCCTGAGTATCATTTTACTAGAACATCAGTCTTGTCCTTGTGCCTTGAGCTTGTATGTTTGTAACACTCGTTCCTCCCTTGTAACGTAATATTCCTTTATTCTTTTTCCACAATTATTGAAAAGAACAAAAACATCAAATATACCCAAAAAAGAGGAAGGGAAAAGTATTTTCTTTATTGGCAGCATAATGAGTCGCCCTTGGATAAAGCACATCTGTCCATTTGTTCATCAGACTATGGGATGTAGTAGGACCTTAGGAAGATTTTTCTTGCTATATAGAGTTGTGTCCTCCACTGTTTGGTTATCCTTCCAAACATATGGAGAGTTTGCATCGCCTCCTTCTTCGTAGACTTATGATTAACATACATGCTGACTGAGTCTCATCACTTGTCATGCTATTATCCAAGGGAATTTTATCGCCAAGCTTGAGTTGGCCCCTCTACAATATGTCTCTTTTCCTCATGCCCGACCATCCTGAAACATCCAATCAAGTCCTTGTTCGAAATCACTGAAGCCTTTAGTTTGATCATCAATATTATCAAGTCCATGACCGACGAGCCATTGAAGACCTCTAGGTAGTGTAGTTGTACACTCATATTACACTTCTACCCGAGTTTTGGAGATTTTGAAGTTGTTGCTCGAGCTCTGAAGATCTTATCTCCAGCCATCAGGCCGAATTAACTTCTGGAAGATGGATACCCTATATGTATATCTTTCTGATTTCGAGATGTAGCTCCATTGTGTATTGTTCGCGACTACTCTTTATAGTTATTTGACATGGATCTACAGTGTATTTGATTGGTAGCCATGGTTCTATTTTATCTCGAGCATGGGTATGCCCGCCTCGGTGAGGCATTTGTTATTTTGCAGACGACACCTCCCAGTTTTTGATCCTTGGGCTCAATCGTTTGGCACATCAGTAAATATTGGTAATGTATTTCGGCCATCAGATGCTCGTCTGATCTCACACATTAGGGGGCATCTGTTATAATCCTAAATTTCACCACACATGCTTACCTAGCATCAGGCCAAATCATATCCCTTCTTTGCCAAAACACTACTGAACAACTCTTTGAAAATCCTCTTGAATAAAGGCCCACGCACCCTAATCCATTACTGCACATGTGTACACGCTGGTTGACCCAAAATAGCCCGTGTGGACCGACAAAAGCATGAAAAAAATGAAATTTGCCGATGGAACAAAAAGCTATGGGTCAGTTAACTGAAACTTCCAGCCATGCATGGCCGAGGGTTCGTCCAAATACCTAGCTCCTTCTAGCCTATAAAAGAAGGGGTAGGGGTCCCATTTGAAGGAGGAAAAATATAGCAAAGAAACTCTGCCCATTTATGGATTCCCATTGTCCCAACCCTTTAGCCTTTCCTTGTGCCAAAGGAGATTTAAAGCAAAGTAGTTGAAGGACGGAAAAAGAGGAACCCAGGATCAGGTTCGAGGAGCAGTGGCCGGTCTCAAATTTTGTAAGTTGACTCATTCAAAGTAATAAAGAAAATGCTTTTCCCATCCCGATTCATGAACTGTTTATAGTTTGATCAGTATATGTTTGGATTTATAACCCATTAGTATATAAGTAGTATGCATGCATAGTTGTTGCTCATCTTGAATGCAGGTCAACTTTGGAAGGAGTATTGCGAACAAGTAATCAAGCACAATGAAGGATCGACATCAAACGCCGAGAATGAGGTAGGTTGATCTTTCCATGCATTTACTAAGAAAAGTGGATTTAAATCTAGGGATGAAGGTAGAAAGTAATTTCTATTCGGTCATATCTGCATGCAAAGTCTGAACTCTATTTGCTAGTCCGTAGGGTGATTTTCTTTCCCCAACAAAAAAAATGGTTGTTCAAAACACATGACAGGTGATAAATACATGTTTCTTACATTAAGAAAGGAAAGAGATGGATTAGTCTCGTTCGGAAATGATGATTCAGCTAAAGTCATTGGAAAAGGAACAATCATAATTAGAAACAAGAATACCAAGTAAGAAAATGTTCTACTAGTAGAAGATATTAAACATAATCTTCTAAGTGGGATTCAAATGTGTAACCAAGGTCATAAATTTACTTTCGATTCACAAAAGTACGAGATAAGAAAAGAAGGTTCATGGAAATTGATTGCAACAATTGCAAGAACTTCAAGCAACATATATGTATTAAGTGAAATTGGAAATGAAAAGTGTTGTCTAGGAAAGGAAGATGAAAGTTGGATATGGAATAGAAGAATGGGTCACATAAAATTTGATAACCTTATAAAAGTCAACAAAAATGAACTTCGTTAAAGAAATGCCCCAGATTAGGAAACCAACCAACACTTTATGCATGCATTGTCAACAAGGAAAACAAACAAATACCAGGTTTAAACCAAAGGAATATTCAACGACAAGACCATTGGAAATTGTGCATACTTATCTAGTTGGACCAACTACAATAAAGGGTTTAAAAGGTGAGAAATAATTTATGTTATTAGTTGATGATTATACAAGAATGACTATAGTTTTATTTTTCAGGAATAAGTCAGAAGCTTTTGAAAACTTCAAGGTCTACAAGGAAATGGTTGAAAATGAAATGGATTCAAAAATCAAATGTTTGAGATATGATAATGGCGGAGAGTTCACTTCAAAGGAATTTATGGACTACTACAACGTGCATGGAATAAAAAGGAAATTCTCTACTAGAACATCTCAACAAAATGGAGTTGTTGTAAGAAAGAACAAGACAATACAGGAAATGGCTTAAACAATGTTAATGGATTCCAAATTGACAAATATATTTTGGACACATGTAGTGCATAGAGTGGTTCACATTCAAAACATAGTAATGATAGAAAAAAACACTGACAAATATCCCTACGAGCTATGGAAAGGAAGACCAACAAATGTGAAACACTTCAGAGTATTTGGAAATAAATGCTACATCAAAAGAGAAGATGGCATAATGGGAAATTTTGGCTCTCGTATGGACAAATGAGTACTTGTTTGTTACTCAAGTACAAGGAAATCATACAAGTGTTACAATATGAGGTTGAACAAAGTTGTGGAAAGAATCAATGTAACAATTGATGAAATAGGTGGACAAGAATTAAAGGAAGAAGAAAATGGATCATTGGAACAACTTTACGAAGAAGAAGAAAAAGATGAAGAAGAAGTAGAAGGGGAATATGAAGAGGATCAAACAGAAATAGAAGAGAAAGTTCAACAAGTGCCTCCAAAGACACTTAAAAATCGAGTATAGAAGAATCATCCTTCAAATCAGATTATCAGAAACAAAGATGTAGGAGTTGAGACTAGAAGAAGAATCTTTTTACCAGAACAAACACACCTATCACTCTCATATATGATTGAACCAAACAGTTTTGAAGGGGCCAGCAAGGATGAATTTTGGAATAAGTCCATGGATGAAGAATTGGATCAAATAGAAGAGAATGACACTTGGGAATTGGTTCCGAGATCGAAGAATAAGAATGTGATTGGCACAAAGTGGGTATGCATAAATAAATTGAATGAATATGGACAGGTTACAAGGAACAAAGCTAGATTGGTATGTAAAGGATACACACAGGTTGAAGGAATCGACTTTGAAGAGACATTTGACCTAATTTCCAGAATGGAAGAAATTCCATTATTTTTAGCTTATGCTTTCTCCAAGAATATTAAATTATATCATATGGACATAAAGTCATCTTTTCTAAATGGGGAACTTGAAGAAGAAGTCTACATTGAACAACCAGAAGGATTTTAGTTGTCAGAGAATGCAAATTATGTGTGTAAATTGAAGAAGGCCTTGTATGGTCTAAAGCATGCTCCTAGAGCATGGTACTCTAGACTGAATAAATATCTACAACAGGAAGGGTTCAGAAAATGAAGTGCAGACAACAACCTCTACATCAAGGTAACTCAAGATAATATTTTATTAATTGAAGTTTATGTTGATGATATTATTTTTGGAAGCAATCATGATAGGTTAAGCTATAAATTTGTAAAGGATATGAAGAATAAATTTGAAATGTCATTACTTGGAGAACTATCCTTCTTTTTGGGTCTTCCGATACATCAAAGCAACCAAGGAATTTTTATTTCTCAAACAAAGTATATCAGAGAAATGTTAAAGAGGTTCAGAAATAAGATTGCAAGCCAGTTACCACTCCTATGAAAACCAGTTGCAAGTTGAGAAAATATGATGATTCAAAGTCTACAAACTAGAGGAAATACAAGTTAATGATTGGCAACTTACTATATGTGACAACATCCAGACCAGATGTAATGTAGGAAGTTGGACAAGTGGAACGATTTCAAGCAACACCAAAGGAAACACATGTCATAGCAGTGAAAAGGATTTTCATATATCTCAAAGGAACATAAGAGTTTGGATTATGGTATCCAAAAGGAAATGATCTATCACTTATTACCTATACAGATGCAGATTGGGCAGGTTGCATTGATGACTGACGAAGTACCAGTGGAGAAACGTTCTACTTGGTGAGTGTTTAATATCATGGCTAAGAAAGAAACAATCATCAATATCCTTATCTATAGCCGAGGCATATTATATTGTAGCAAAAACATGTTGTACAAATGTTCTATGGATGAAACAAATCCTGATAGATATAAAGGTTGAGTATGATGAGAAAATTCCAATCTATTGTGATAATACAAGCACCATCAGTATCGCAAAGAACCCGGTGATGCACTCCAAGATGAATCACATTCCAATCAAGTATCACTTTCTATGGGAATAGGTTGCAGAGAAGAACATTAGATTTGAATATGTGGGGACAAAAGAACAGTGACATAAATCTTTATAAAACCGCTTCAATGGGAAGACTTTGAGTATCTTCACCAGAGACTCGGAGTAATTTATACTCCAAAATGAATTCTTTTGAATGATTATCTTATATATATTAGATTTACATGAGGAAGCACCATAAAGAGGATAGTTCAGGTCAGGAGAGCAGTTTCAGGAAGAGTTAAGTCATGGGGAGTATCCCCAAGGACAGTTTAATTAGGGGGAGCAACCACAGATGGAAAGATACATTTTCCATTGATGACAAAGGGGGAGAGATTTATCAGATGCAGAGCACAGAGGCATGGTTCCATGGGGAGCATGAGTGATATGACTTCAGTATTGCATGATTATAAGTTTTAAACCTGTGAAGTAAAGAAATTCATACATATTCTTAAGTAAAGCATAAATTAATCAATGGCTCATACACATAGTACACAAAGATTTACACTGGAAATCCTTAACCGGGAGAAAACCAACCTTCCTTGGTGTTGCACCTTTCAACTCTTCATTCTATTAATTTCACCATTCACCATAAAATATATACAATGTTTTAGGTATTTCATAGCTACCAAAACCCTAATCCATTAATTTGGGATTAATTTAGAAAACTTCTAAAAATAGAAAAATCTACTAATAGCAAAAACCGCCCAAAAACAACAAATTATGGGGCACTGCCCAGAGCTGAACGTTGTGTGTAACTAGGGGGCACTAAACTTGCCCCCCCTAGGATTCCCCCAGGAAAGCGCTCAATGGACATTCTCAATGAATAAAGGTGTTTGACCTCAACACCTTTATTCACACTTGTAAAAGTGTACTTGGTGCCTTGATACCTACTTTCATTATCGGTAGGTCGTCTCGTGTTTGTTAATGGTATACCTTAATTACTGGGCTTTGAATAAAATCACAGTTAGAAATCGATACCTAATTCCCTGAATCAATGACCTCCTTGATCAACTCACGGGGTCCAAGTACTTCAGTAATATTGATTTGAAGTCTGGATACCGCCAGGTCCCAATAGAATAGACAGATGTATGGAAGACTGCCTTCAAGTCAAAGGAAGGCCTTTTTGAATGGTTGGTCATGCCCTTTGGTTTGACAAATTCTCCAGCCACTTTCATCAGGATGAAGGATGATATCCTACGACCATTCACCAATACTTTTGTATTGGTGTATCTGGATGACATTCTCATTTACAACAGGACTTGGGTCGAACACTTGCAACACATTCAATAGGTTCTGCACGCCTTGCGATAGCACAAGATATACGACAACTTGGGAAAATGCTCCTTCGACATGGACATGGTCCATTACCTAGGTTACATCATTGATCATCATAGCATACATGTGGATCCAACAAAGATCCAAGTCATCCATGACTGGCCAGCCCCAACCACACTCACTGAGCTTCAGAGCTTCTTGGGCCTTGCCAATTTCTACCACAGGTTTGTGTTGGGATGATCCCATATTGCATGGGCCCTCAACCAAATAACTAGGGGTGGTAGTAAGATGAAGTTTGCATGGGGCCGGTCCCAACAAAAAGTGTTCGATGATTTGAAGAAGCGCTTGTGCTCAACCCTAGTAGTTTCACTACCAGACCTGCACAACCCTTTGAGATCAAGACATATGCTTCAGACTATGTTGTGGGAACTGTTCTCACTCAAAAAGGCCACCCTATGGCCTATCATAGTGAGAAACTATCAAATTCTATCTGTAAGTACCCTACTTACGACAAATAAATGTACTCCATCGTGCAATCCTACTGCCTATGGAGACATTACATTCTTGGGAAGGAGACAGTCATCCAAACTGATCATAAGCCACTACAATCAAAAGTGGTGCACATAATTGAAACAATTCCATCTCAACATCAAGTATAAAACATGAAGCACCAATCGCATCATTGATTGCCTCAGCAGATCGCTAGTCACGACACTCACCACGGTGCTAGACTCTTGTGGCCATGAGACCTCTGGATGGCCCCAACTCTATGAGACAGACCCATACTTCGCCACCACCTACCAAATGTTGAGTGCAAACGCAATTGTCAATCATTTCCATCTTCAGGATGGGTTTTTGTGTCATCTGGGCCATATCTGTGTTCCATCAAGAGAGCGAGCGAAGATGATATGGGAATCCCACTTGATCCAGATTATTTTCGGCACGAAATGAGATCAGAGATATAATAAAGAAATGCATAGAGATATCACAGATATTCAATAATATAACATAAATATATAAGAGATGCAACCATAAACACAAAGATACAGTAGTACACGATTTCTATTAATGAAAGAAATGTACAGAGACTGTAAAAATACAGAGTGAAAGACTCGCTAGAATGGTGGCAGCTTATCTCTAAAAAGAGATGTGACGGCTACTCACATTCACAAGAAGATGATTACAATGAGGCTCTGAAGGCCTTTTTAAAATAAACTGGAATGCCAAAAACCCTAGACATAAAAAAACCTAACCCTAGGAGATCAAGAACCAAAAGTCATGTAGACCCCGTTTGGGTAAGTGAGTACATCAACTTCCCGGGGTCGTAACTTTTGCATACGATCTCCGTTTTAGGCGTGTGATAGCTCGTTGGAAATTTATTGTCGAGGAGATTAATTTTGGGGGATAAATCATGCCTTTGGATATCATTGGGAACCTTGAACTCGAAAAACCTTCATTTAGGCCCTCAAAATGGCCCCGAAAGTTAAAACCTGCTGAAAATAGTAAATTGCCAAAATTGCCAGAAAACTGTTTTGAGCCAGTCAAAAAAGGTGGGTGGCCACCGATATTCACCTATATCAACCCTCCCTCCTTAGGAAGAAATGGTCTCCATTTCATTGAGTTCCCAGGGGAGAGGGAAAAGCATTTGTTGGATCTGCATCTTGGTGAGCTACTTGTCTTGCTGGAGATGTCATGCTTCTTAGTTTGTGGAAGTCTATCATGAACCCATTGAAGCCGAGGTTGTTCAAAAATTTGAGCTACATAAGAGGATGGTGTGTAGAAGGTATATTTGCACTTTTATGCAACCTTGTCGACCTGCTTCTGTTGGATAAAAGGTGCAGGGGTTGAGGCTATAGTGGTTGCAGTGTCCTTCTGTTCCCCTTTTGAAAAGATTGTGAAGAAGATGAATTTTGCAGTATGAGATACTACCTTGTGAAACTTTTTAGGTGGAACAATAGTCGAAACTACCTATGGTATTCTGCAAATATGACCCCCCCAAGTAACAATGACACTACGGGGTTGAGACTCATAAACAACATGGCACTTCCACATATATGGTTGACCTAAGAGAACATCACAAACATCCAGTGGGGCAACATCGCATAATACCTTGTCCTTGAAGGGTTGGATGTCGTATGACAATCGACATTGTTGGCTGACACAGAGATCTCGTCCTTGGTGAAGCCACCCGATGTTGTATGGCTGCGGGTGTGGTGTTGTCGACAATCCCAACTTTTTGATGACCTCTGCTGAGATGAGGTTCTTCTGGCTTTCGCTATCAACAATAAAATGCAGCGGGGTCCCCTTCACCCACATCTATGAATGAAAAATGTGCTCCCCCTCTTCAGGATCTGTTGGTTATTCTGGTTGAATTGCTGCAGTTGTGACAATAAAAGTGGGGTCTACATCAATGATCTGTCCTTTAACAGTATTTTCAGAATCAGATTCTGAATCAGGGTTCAACTCCTTGTCTTTGATCTCGACCACCAATGATAGTTTTGAGTGACATTCATCGGTGTTGTGCCAGGGTATTTTGTGGAAATCGCACCATTTTCCAGTGTCCTTCTTTGTTTTTCCATGACCCTTATTTTCCTGTGTCTTGGACTAGTTTTCGAGAGACTGCTTGTTAGGGTCGTCTTTGTCATACTTTGGTTGTTGAGGATTTGCAGACCCGAAATCTCATTTGTTCTGGTGCTTAAATTTCTGCTCAATTTTAAAAGCATAACGATAATCAACACTCGGTGATGAGATGTCCAGAAAATCCATTTCAGTCTGGATGTATCTGTGTAGAGCCCCACAGTATTTCAGAACCAAATGTCGCTCAGATTCTTTGATACCCATCTTGGTGCACAAGGTATGGAAGGTATTGGTGAACTTCGGAACTTTTTGGCCCCTTTCGAGCCACATTGTGGTCCATTTCATGTACTAGTCCTCATAGTTTCCAACAGGGTAATATTGTTCCTTTATTGCATCCACAAAAAAATCTCAAGTGGGATTGACCCCATATATTTCAGACTCCTCTATGGAAATTTTCTCCCAATAAGTTTCCCACCAATGTTTGACACGGGGGAGAGTTTTAAGGAGTGCGAAGGTGATCTTTTTTTTTATCAAAAAATTTGTGATCAGAGAAATAACCTTCTAGCAAATTTAACCATTTGTCTAGGGCTTATGCATCTATCTGTCCTTCAAATATAAGAATATCAAAATTAACTTGTACCTTGAAAGGTGAGGTGCCTCCAAAGTGGCCACTTGATGAAGATGTGCCTGTTGCTATCGGCAGGCGTTGAAGGATGTGGGAAAAATTCTCCATCATTTCTTCCCTCTGTCGCGTAAGAGCTTGCTCAAGCAACAGACTGATAGGATCGTCTGCTCTGTCATTTTTCTTTTCTTCTTCCATTGATGTTTTCTTAGGTGTGCGAGAGCGTTTTCCTCAAGAGAGACAATCTTGAGACCCAACTTGCTATACTTGGACCTCGTCAGGGACATGCACTGAAAAAAAACCTGATCAAGAACAATGTGCTCTGATACCACTGATCTGGATTATTTTCGGCACAAAATGAGATCGGAGATATAATAAAGAAATGCATAGAGATATCGCATATATTCAATAATATAATATAAATATATTAGAGATGCAACCATAAACACAAAGATACAATATTACACGATTTCTATTAATGAAAGAAATATACAGAGACTCTAAAAATACAGAGTGAAAGACTCGCTAGAATGGTGGCATCTTATCTCTGAGAAGAGATGTGATGGCTACTCGCATTCACAAGAAGATGATTAAATGAGGCTTTGAAGGCATTTTTAAAATAAACTAGAATTCCAAAAACCATAGACATCCAAAAACCTAACCCTAAGAGATGAAGCGCCAAAAGTCATGTGGGCCTCTTTTGGGTAAGTGAGTACATCAACTTCCCTGGGTCGTAACTTTTGCATATGATCTTCATTTTAGGCATGTGATAGCTCGTTGGAAAGGTATTTTCAAGGAGATTAATTTTGGGGGCTCAATCATGCCTTTAAATATCATTGAGAACCTCGATCTCGAAAAACCTTCATTTACACCCTCAAAATGGTCCCAGAAGTTAAAACTTGCTAAAAATAGTAAATTTCCAAAATTGCGAGAAAATTGTTTTGAGCCAGTTGGAAAAGGTGGGTGGCTACCGATATCCACTTGGATAAACCCTCCCTCCTTAGGAAGCAATGGTATCCATTGCGTTGAGTTCTCGGGGGAGAGGAAAAAGCGTTTGTTGGATCTGCATCTTGGTAAGTTGCTTGTTGGATGAACCCGTTGAAGCTGAGGTTGTTCAACAAGTCGAGCTACATGAGAGGATGGTGTGTAGAAGGAATATTTGCACTTTGTTACAACCTTGTCGACCTGCTTCTATTGGATAGAAGGTCCATGGGGTGAGGCTATAGTGGTTGCAGTGTCCTTCTATTCCCCTTTTGAATAGATTGTGAAGAAGCTGAATTTTGCAGTATGAGATACTACCTTGCGACACCTTTTAGGTGGAACAATAGTCGAAACTACCTTTGGTATTCTATTGAGATGAACCCCCAAAGTAACAATGAGACTATGGGGTCGAGACTCATAAACAACATGACGCTTCCACATATATGGCTGACCCAATAGAACATCACAGACATCCAGTGGGGCAACATAACATAATACCTCTTCCTTGAAGGGTTGGATGTCGTATGATAATCAACATTGCTGGCTGACATGAAGATCTCGTCCTTGGTGAAGCCATCCGATGTTGTATGGCTGCGGGTGTGGTGTTGTTGACAATCCCAATTGTTTGACGATCTCTGCTGAGATGAGGTTCTTCTGGCTTCCGCTATCAACAATAAAATGCAGTGGGGTCCCCTTCACCCACGTCTGTGAATGAAAAAGGAACTCTCCCTCTTCAAGATCTATTGGTTCTTCTGGTTGAATTGCTGCATTTGTGACAATAGCAGTGGGGTTCGTGTCAATGATCTGTCCTTTACCAATATTTTCAGAAGCAGATTTTGAATCAGGGTTCGGCTCCTTGTCTTTGATCTCGGCCACCAATGACTGTTTTGAGCGACATTAATCATTGTTGCGCCAGGGGATTTTGTAGAAATCACACCATTTTCCAGTGTCCTTCTTTGTCTTCCCATGACCCTTCTTTTCCTGCATCTTGGATAGGTTTTCGGGAGACTGTTTGTTAGGGCTGTCTTTGTCATACTTTTGTTGTTGCGGATTTGCAGACCCAAACTCCCATTTGTTCTTGTGCTTAAATTTCTACTCAATTTTAACAACATATCGATAAGCAGCACTGAGTGATGAGATGTCCAGAAAATCCATTTCAGTCTGGATGTATCTGTGTAGAGCCCCACGGTATTTCAGAACCAAATGTTGCTCAGAGTCTTTGATACCTAGCTTGGTGCGCAAGGTATGGAAGGTATTGGTGAACTACAGAACTGCTTGGCCCCTCTCTTTCCGCAGTGTGGTCCATCTCATGTACTGGTCCTCATAGTTTCCAACAGGGTAATACTATTCCTTTATCACATCCACAAAAGAATCCCAAGTGGGATAGACCCCATATATTTTAGAATCCTCTATGGAACCCTGCTCCCAATAAGTTTCCCACCAATGTTTGACATGGGGGAGAGCTTTAAGGAGTGCGAAGGTGATCTTTTATTTATCAGAAAATTTGTGAATAGAGAAATAACCTTCTAGCAGATTTAACCATTTGTTTAGAGCTTCTGCATCTATCTATCCTTCAAATACAAGAATATCAAAATTAACTTGTACCTTGGAAGGCGAGGTGCCTCCAAAGTGGATGGTTGATGAAGATGCACCTGTTTTTATCAATAGGCGTTGAAGGATGTGGGAAAAATTCTCCATCATTTTGTCCTTCTGTCTCGTGAGAGCTTGCTCAAGAAACAGACTGATAGGATCGTCTGCTCCGTCATTTTTATTTTCTTCCGCCATTGAGGGTTTCTTGGGTGTGTGAGAGAAATTGTCCTCAAGAGAGACAAGCTCGAGACCCAACATGCTATACTCGGACCTCGTCAGGGACATGCACTGAAAAAAAATGATCAAGAACAGTCTGCTCTGGTTTCACTGATCCGGATTATTTTCGGCACGAAATGAGATCGGAGATATAATAAAGAAATGCATAGAGATATCACAGATATTCAATAATATAACAAAAATATATCAGAGATGCAGCCATAAACACATAGATACAATAGTACACGATTTCTATTAATGAAAGAAATGTACAGAGACTCTAAAAATACAGAGTGAAAGACTCACTAGAATGGTGGCAGCTTCTCTCTGAGAAGAGATGTGACAGCTACTCGCATTTGTAAGAATATGATTACAATAAGGTTCTAAAGGCCTCTCTAATAAATTGGAATGCCAAAAACTCTAGACATGCAAAAACCTAACCCTAGGAGATGAAGTGCCAAACTTCATGTGGGCCTCGTTTGGGTAAGTGAGTACATCAACTTCTCGAGGTTGTAACTTTTGCATACGATCTCTGTTTTAGGCGTGTGATAGCTCGTTGTAAAGGTATTGTTGAGGAGATTCATTTTAGGGGATCATTAATTCTCTTGGATATCATTGAGAACCTCGATCTCAAAAAACCTTCATTTAGGCCCTCAAAATGGCCCCGAAAGTTAAAACCTGCTAAAAATAGTAAATTGCCAAAATTGCCAGAAAACTATTTTGAGCGAGTCGAAAAAGGTGGCTGGCCACTGATATCCACCTGGATCAACCCTCCCTCCTTAGGAAGCAATGGTATTCATTGCATTGATTTCCTAGAGGAGAGGGAAAATTATCTGTTGGATCTACATCTTGGTGAGCTGCTTGTATTGTTGAAGACGTCGCTCTTCTTAGTTTATGTAAGTCTGTCATGAACCCGTTGAAGTTGAGGCTATTAAACAAGTCGAGCTACATGAAAGGATAGTGTGCAGAAGGAATAATTGCACTTTGTTGCAACCTTGTCTACCTTCTTTTGTTGGATAGAATGTGCAGGGGGCGAGGCTATAGTGGTTGTCGTGCCCTTATGTTCCCCTTTTGAACAGATTGTGAAGAAGCTGAATTTTGCAGTATGAGATACTACCCTGTGACACTTTTTAGGTGGAACAATAGTTGGAACTACCTTTGGTATTCTGTAGAGATGACCCCCCAAAGTAACAATGACACTATGGGGCCGAGACTCATAAACAACATGACACTTCCACATATATGGATGACCCAAGAGAACATCACAGACATTCAGTGGGGCAACATCACATAATACCTTGTCCTTAAAGGGTTGGATGCTATATGAAAATCAACATTGCTGGCTGACATGAAGATCTCATCCTTGGAGAAGCCACCCAATGTTGTATGGTTGTGGGTGTGGTGTTGTCGACAATCCCAACTATTTGACGACCTTTGCTGAGATGAGGTTCTTCTAGATTCCGCTATCAACAATAAAATGCAATGGGGTCCCATTCACCCACATCTATGAATGAAGAAGGTGCTCCCCCTCTTTGGGATCTGTTGGTTCTTCTGGTTGAATTTCTGCAGTTGCGACAATAGCAGTGGAGTCTACGTCAATGATCTGTCCTTTACCATTATTTTCAGAATGGGATTCTGAATCAGGGTTCAACTCCTTGTCTTTGATATTGGCCACCAATGAATGTTTTGGGCGACATTCATCGGTGTTGTGGTAGGGGATTTTGTGGAAATCGCACCATTTTCCAATGTCCTTCTTTGTCTTCCCGTGACCCTTCTTTTCCTGTGTCTTGGACTGGTTTTCAGGAGATTGTTTGTTAGGGTCGTCTTTGTACTACTTTGGTTGTTGCAGATTTGCATACCCAAACTCCCGTTTTTTCTAGTGCTTAAATTTCTTCTCAATTTTAACAACATATTGATAAGTAGCATCGAGTGATGAGATGTCCAGAAAATCCATTTCAGTATAGATGTATCTGTGTAGATCCCCACGGTATTTCAAAACCAAATGTCCCTCAGATTCTTTGATACCCAGCTTGGTGCGCAAGGTATTGAAGGTATTGGTGAACTCCGAAACTACTTTTCCCCTCTCTCGCCACAGTGTGGTCCATCTCATGTACTGGTCCTCATAGTTTCCAACAGGGTAATACTGTTCCTTTACCGCATCCACAAAAAATTCCAAAGTGTGATCGACCCCATATATTTCAAACTCCTCTGTGGAACCCTTCTCTCAATAAATTTCCCACCAATGTTTGGCATGGGGGAGAGATTTAAGTAGTGCGAAAGTGATCTTTTCTTTATTGAAAAATTTGTGAAAAAAGAAATAACCTTCTAGTAGATTTAACCATTTGTCTAGGGATTTTGCATCTATCTGTCCTTCAAATACAGGAATATCAAAATTGACTTGTACCTTGAAAGGCGAGGTGCCTCCAAAGTGTCCACTTGATGAAGATGCTCCTGTTGCTATCGGCAGGCATTGAAGGATGTGGGAAAAATTCTGCATCATTTCGTCCCTCTGTCGCGTGAGAGCTTTCTCAAGCAACAGACTGATAGGATCGTCTGCTCCATCATTTTTCTTTTCTTCCGCCATTGAGGGTTTCTTGGGTGTGAGAGAGCAATTTTTATCAAGAGAGACAAGCTCAAGACCCAACATGCTATACTCAGACCTCGTCAGGGACATGCACTGAAAAAAAAACTGATCAAGAACAACCTGCTCTGATACCACTGATCCAGATTATTTTCGGCATGAAATGAGATCAAAGATATAATAAAGAAATGCACAGAGATATCACAGATATTCAATAATATAATAGAAATATATCAGATATGCAACCATAAACATAGAGATATAGTAGTACACGATTTCTATTAATGAAATAAATGTACAGAGACTGTAAAAATACAGAGTGAAAGACTCGCTAGAATGGTGGCAGCTTATCTCTGAGAAGAGATGTGACGGCTACTCGCATTCACAAGAAGATGATTACAATGAGGCTCTAAAGGCATTTTTAAAATAAACCAAAATGCCAAAAACCCTAGACATCCAAAAAGCTAACCCTAGGAGATGAAGCACCAAAAGTGATGTGGGCCACGTTTGGATAAGTGAGTACATCAACTTCCCGGGGTCGTAACTTTTGCATACAATCTCCGTTTTAGGCGTGTGATATCTCATTGGAAAGGTATCATTGAGGATATTCATAATGGAATCTCAATAATTCCTTCAAATATCATTGAGAACATTAATCTTGAAAAACCTTCATTTAGTTCCTCAAAATGGCCCTGAAAGTTAAAACTTGCTAAAAATAGTAAATTGTCAAAATTGCCAGAAAACTGTTTTGAGCTAATCGAAAAATTTGGGTGGCCACTGAAATCCACCTGGATCAACCCTCCCTCCTTAGGAATAAATGGTCTCCATTGCGTCTAGTTCCTAGGGGAGAGGGAAAAGTGTTTGCTGGATTTGCATCTTGGTGAGCTACTTGTATTGTTGGAGACGTCGCGCTTCTTAGTTTGTGGAAGTCTGTCATGAACCCGTTGAAGCTGAGGCTGTTCAAAAAGTCGAGCTACATGAGAGGACGGTGTGTAGAAGGAATCTTTGCGCTTTTTTGCAACCTTGTCGACCTGCTTCTCTTGGATAGAAGGTGTAGAGGGCGAGGCTATAGTGGTTGTAGTGTCCTTCTGTTCCCCCTTTGAACAGATTGTGAAGAATCTGAATTTTGTAGTATGAGATACTACCTTGCGACACTTTTTAGGTGGAACAATAGTTGGAGCTACCTCTAGTATTCTATAGAGATGACCCCCCAAAGTAACAATGACACTATGGGGTCGAGACTCATAAACAACATGGTGCTTCCACATATATGGTTGACCCAAGAGAACATCACATACATCTAGTGGGGCAACATCACATAATACCTCTTCCTTGAAGGGTTGAATGCCATATGACAATCAACATTGCTGGCTGACACTGAGATCTCATCCTTGGCGAAGCCACCTAATGTTTTATGGTTGTGGGTGTGGTTTTATCGACAATCCCAACTGTTTGACGACCTCTGCTGAGATGAGGTTATTTTAGCTTCCGCTATAAAAAATAAAATGCAGTGGGGTCCCCTTCACCCGCATCTGTGAATGAAAAAGGCACTCCCCTTATTCGGGTTCTATTGGTTCTTCTGGTTGAATTGCTGCATTTGTGACAATAGCAATGGGGTCTGTGTTAATGATCTGTCCTTTACCAATATTTTCAGAATTAGATTCTGAATCAGAGTTCGGCTCATTGTCTTTGATCTCGGCCACCAAATACTATTTTGAGCGACATTCATCGGTGTTGTGGTAGGGGATTTTGTGGAAATCACACCATTTTTTGGTGTCCTTCTTTGTCTTCCCATGACTCTTCTTTTCCTGTGTCTTGGACTAGTTTTCGGGAGACTGTTTGTTAGGGCTGACTTTCTCATACTTAAGTTGTTGCGGATTTGCAGACTTGAACTCCCGTTTGTTCTGGTGCTTAAATTTCTTCTCAATTTTAACAACATATCGATAAGCAACACCGAGTGATGAGATGTATAGAAAATTCATTTCAGTATGGATGTATCTGTGTAGAGCCCCACGATATTTTAGAACCAAATGTTTCTAGGAGTCTTTGATACCTAGCTTGGTGAGAAAGGTATGGAAGGTATTGGTGAACTCTGGAACTGCTTGGCCCCTCTCTTTCCGCAGTGTGGTCCATCTCATGTACTGGTCCTCATAGTTTCCAACAAGGTAATACTATTCCTTTACCACATCCACACAAAAATCCCAAGTGGGATCGACCCCATATATTTCAGACTCCTCTGTGGAACACTGCTCTCAATAAGTTTCGCACCAATGTTTGACATGGGGGAGAGATTTAAGGAGTGCGAAGGTGATCTTTTCTTTATCGAAAAAATTGTCAACAGAGAAATAACCTTCTAGTAGATTTAACCATTTTTCTAGGGCTTCTGCATCTATTTGTCCTTCAAATACAAGAATATCAAAATTAACTTGTACCTTGAAAGGCACAGTGCCTCCGAAGTGGCCTCTTGATGAATATGTGCCTGTTGCTATTGATAGGCATTGAACGATGTGGGAAGAGTTCTCCATCATTTCGTCCCTCTGTCACGTGAGAGCTTTCTCAAGCAATAGACTGATAGGATCATCTATTTCGTCATTTTTCTTTTCTTCTACCATTGAGGGTTTCTCGGGTGTGTGAGAGAAATTAACCTCAAGAGAGACAATATTGAGACCCAAATTTCTATACTCAGACCTCGTTGAGGACATGCACTGGAAAAAAAAACGATCAAGAATAGCCTGCTCTGATACCACTGATCCAGATTATTTTCTGCACGAAATGAGATTGGAGATATAATAAAGAAATGCACAGAGATATCGCAGATATTCAATAATATATAAGAAATATATCAGAGATGAAACCATAAACACAGAGATACAGTAGTACACAATTTCTATTAATGAAAGAAATGTACAGAGACTGTAAACATATAGAGTGAAAGACTCGCTAGAATGGTGGCAACTTATCTCTGAGAAGAGATGTGATGGCTACTCGCATTCACAAGAAGATGATTACAATGAGGCTCTAAAGGCCTTTTTAAAATAATCTGGAATGCAAAAAAACCTAGACATCCAAACACCTAACCCTAGGAGATGAAGCGCCAAAAGTAATGTGGGCCATGTTTGGGTAAGTGAGTACATCAACTTCCTGGGGTCGTAACTTTTGTATACATTCTCTGTTTTAGGCATGTAATAGCTCGTTGGAAAGGTATCATCAAGGAGATTAATTTTGAGTGCTCAGTCATGCATTTGGATATAATTGAGAAAATATATCTCAAAAAACATTCATTTAGGCCTTCAAAATGGCTCGGAAAGTTAAAACCTGCTAAAAATAGTAAATTGCCAAAATTGCCAGAAAACTGTTTTGATCTAGTTGGAAAAGGTGGGTGGCCACCGATATCCACTTGGATCAAACCTCTCTCCTTAGGAAGAAATGATCTCCATTGCGTTGAGTTCCCACAGGAGAGGGAAAAATGTTTGTTGGATCTACATCTTGGTGAGCTGCTTGTATTTTTGGAGACGTCGCACTTCTTAGTTTGTGGAAGTCTGTCATGAACCCGTTGAAGCTAAGACTGTTCAACAAGTTGAGCTACATGAGAGGACGATGTGTAGAAGGAATATTTTCACTTTTTTGCAACCTTGTCGACCTGCTTCTATTGGATAGAAGGTCCAGGGGGTGAGACTATAGTGGTTGCAGTGTCCTTTTGTTCCCCTTTTGAATAGATTGTGAAGAAGCTGAATTTTGCAGTGTGAGATACTACCTTGTGACACTTTTTAGGTGGAACAATAGTCGAAAGTACCTATGGTATTTTGTAGAGATTTGCCACCAAAGTAACAATGACACTACGAGGTCGAGACTCATAAACGGCATGGCGCTTCCACATATATGGCTGACCCAAGAGAACATCACAGACATCCAGTGGGGAAACATCACATAATACCTTGTCCTTGAAGGGTTGGATGCTGTATGACAATCAACATTGTTGGCTGACACAGAGATCTCATCCTTGGTGAAGCCACCCGATGTTGTATGGTTGTGGGTGTGGTGTTATCGACAATCCCAACTGTTTGATGACGTCTTCTTAGATGAGGTTCTTCTGGCTTCTGCTATCAACAATAAAATGCAACGAGGTCCCCTTCACCCACATCTGTGAATGAAAAAGGTGCTCCCCCTCTTCAGTATCTATTGGTTCTTCTGGTTGAATTGCTGCAGTTGGGACAATAGCAGTGGGGTCTATGTCAATGATCTGTCCTTTACCAGTATTTTCAAAATTGGATTATGAATTAGGGTTCGGCTCCTTTTCTTTGATCTTGGCCACCAATGATTATTTTGAGTGACATTCATTAGTGTTGTGGCAGGGGATTTTGTGGGAATCAAACCATTTTTTGGTGTCCTTCTTTGTCTTCCTGTGACCCTTCTTTTCCTGCGTCTTGGACTGGTTTTCAGGAGACTATTTGTTAGGTCCGTCTTTTTCATACTTTGGTTGTTGTGGATTTGCAGACCCAAACTCCCATTTTTTCTGGTGCTTAAATTTCTACTCAATTTTAACAGCATATCGATAAACAACACCGAGTGATGAGATGTCAAGAAAATCCATTTCAGTCTGGATGTATCTGTGTAGAGACCCACGGTATTTCAGAACCAAATGTTGCTCGGATTCTTTGATACCCAGCTTGGTGCACAAGATATGGAAGGTATTGGTGAACTTCAAAACTGGTTGGCCCCTCTCTTGCCACAGTGTGGTCCATCTCATGTATTGGTCCTCATAGTTTCCAACAGGGTAATACTATTCCTTTATCACATCCACAAAAAAATCCCATTTGGGATCGGCCCCATATATTTCAGACTCCTCTGTGGAACCCTGCTCCCAATAAGTTTCCCACCAATGTTTGACATGGGGGAGAGCTTTAAGGAGTGCAAAGGTGATCTTTTCTTTATCGGAAAATTTATAAACAGAGAAATAACCTTCTAGGAGATTTAACCATTTATCTAGGGCTTCTGCATCTATCTGTCCTTCAAATACAAGAATATCAAAATTAACTTGTACCTTGAAAGGCGAGGGGCCTCCAAAGTGGCCACTTGATGAATATGTGCCTGTTTCTATCAACAGGCATTGAAGGATGTGGAAAAAATTCTCCATCATTTCGTCCCTTTGTACTATGAGAGCTTTCTCAAGAAACAGACTCATAGGATCGCTTGGCCCATCGTTTTTATTTTCTTCCTCCATTGAGGTTTTCTTAGTTGTGTGAGAGAGATTGTCCTCAAGAGAGACAAGCTCGAGACCCAACATGCTATACTCAGACCTCGTCGGGGACATGCACTGAAAAAAAAACAATCAAGAACAACCTGCTCTGATACCACTGATACGGATTATGTTCGGCACGAAATGAGATCGAAGATATAATAAAGAAATGCACAGAGATATTGCATATATTCAATAATATAACAGAAATATATTAGAGATTAAACCATAAACATAGAGATACAGTAGTACATGATTTCTATTAATGAAAGAAATATACAGAGACTATAAAAATACAGAGTGAAAGACTCGCTAGAATGGTGGCAACTTATCTCTAAGAAGAGATGTGACGATTACTCACATTCACAAGAAGATGATTATAATGAGGCTCTGAAGGCATTTATAAAATAGACCGGAATGCCAAAAAACCTAGACATCCAAAAACCTAACCCTAGGAGATGAAGCACCAAAAGTTATGTGGGCCCCGTTTGGGTAAGTGAGTACATCAACTTCCTGGGGTCGTAATTTTTGCATACTATCTCCGTTTTAAGGCCGTGATATCTCGTTGGAAAGGTATTGTCGAGGAGATTCATTTTGGGTGCTCAATCATGAAATTTGATATCATTGAGAACCTCGATCTCAAAAAACCTTTATTTAGGCCCTCAAACTGGCCCCGGAAGTTAAAACCTGCTAAAAATAGTAAATTGCCAAAATTGCCAGAAAATTATTTTGATCCAGTTGGAAAAGGTGGGTGACCACCGATATCCACCTAGATCAAACCTCCCTCCTTATGAAGCAATCGTCTCCATTGCGTTGAATTCCCGCGGGAGAGGGAAAACCATTTGTTGGATCTGCATCTTGGTGAACTGCTTGTATTGTTGGAGATGTCGCACTTCTTAGTTTGTGGAAGTTTGTCATGAACCTGTTGAAGTTGAGGTTGTTCAACAAGTCGAGCTACATGAGAGGATGGTGTGCAGAAGGAATCTTTGCGCTTTGTTGCAACCTTGTCGGCCTACTTCTGTTGGATTGAAGGTGTAGGGGGCGAGGCTATAGTGGTTGCAGTGTCCTTTTGTTCCCCTTTTGAACAGATTGTGAAGAAGCTGAATTTTGCAATATGAGATACTACATTGTGACACTTTTTAGGGGGAACAATAGTCAAAAATATCTTTGGTATTCTGTAGAGATGACCCCCTAAAGTAACAATGACACTATGGGATAAAGACTCATAAAAAACACGACGCTTCTACATATATGGCTGACCCGAGAGAACATCACAGACATCTAGTGGGGCAACATCACATAATACCTCGTCCTTGAAGGGTTGGATGTCGTATAACTATCGACATTGCTGGCTAACACAGAGATATCGTCTTTGGGGAAGCCACCCAATGTTGTATGGCTATGGGTGTGGTGATGTTGACAATCCCAATTGTTTGAGGACCTCTACTGAGATGAGATTCTTCTGGCTTCCGCTATCAACAATAAATGCAGCAGGGTCCCCTTCACCCACATCTGTGAATGAAAAAGGTGCTCCCCCTCTTTGGGATCTATGATTTCTTCTGGTTGAATATCTGCAGTTGCGACAATATAAGTGGGGTATGTGTCAATGATCTGTTCTTTACCAGTATTTTCAGAATCGGATTCTGAATCAGGGTTCGTCTACTTATCTTTGATCTCATCCATCGATGACTGTTTTGAGTGAAATTCATCGGTGTTGTGGCAAGGGATTTTGTGGAAATTGCACCATTTTTCGGTGTCCTTCTTTGTCTTCCTGTGACCCTTCTTTTCCTGTGTCTTGGACTGGTTTTTGGGAGATTGTTTGTTAGGACCATCTTTGTCATACTTTATTTTTTGCGGATTTGCATACTCGAACTCCCATTTGTTCTGGTGCTTAATTTTTTGCTTAATTTTAACAGCATATTGATAAGCAACACCGAGTGATGAGATGTCCAGAAAATCCATTTTATTCTGGATGTATCTGTGTAGAGCCCCATGATATTTTAGAACCAAATGTTGCTCGGAGTCTTTGATACCCATCTTGGTGCATAAGGTATGGAAGGTATTGGTGAACTCTGGAACTGCTTGGCCCCTCTCTTGCCGTAGTGTGGTCCATCTCATGTATTGGTCCTCATAGTTTACAATAGGGTAATACTGTTCATTTACCGCATCCACAAACAAATCCCAAGTGGGATAGACCCCATATATTTCAGACTCCTCTGTGGAACCCTACTCTCAATAAGTTTCCCACCAATGTTTGACATGGGGGAGAGATTTAGGGAGTGCGAAGGTGATCTTTTCTTTATTGGAAAATTTGTGAATAGAGAAATAACCTTCTAGCAGATTTAACCATTTGTCTAGGGCTTCTGCATCTATCTGTCCTTCAAATATAGTTATATCAAAATTAACTTGTACCTTGAAAGGCGAGGTGCCTCCAAAGTGGCCACTTGATTATGATGCGTGTGTTACTATCGGCAAGCATTGAAGGATGTGGGAAAACTTCTCCATCATTTCGTCCCTATGTCGTGTGAGAGCTTGCTCAAGAAATAGACTGATAGGATCGTATGCTCCATCATTTTTATTTTCTTCCTCCATTGAGAGTTTCTTGGGTGTGTGAGAGAGATTGTCCTCAAGAGAGAAAATCGCAAGACCCAACTTGTTATACTCGGATCTCGTCGGGAACATGAACTGAAAAAAAAACGATCAGGAACAACCTTCTCTGATACCACTGATTCGGATTATTTTCGGCATGAAACGAGATCGGAGATATAATAAAGAAATTCATAGAGATATAGAAGATATTCAATAATATAGAAAAAATATATCAGAGATGCAACTATAAACACAGAGATACAGTAGTACACGATTTCTATTAATGAAAGAAATGTACAGAGACTGTAAAAATACAGAGTGAAAGACTCGCTAGAATGGTGGCAGCTTATCACGTAGAAGAGATGTGATGGCTACTCGCATTCACAAGAAGATGATTAAAATGAGGCTTTGAAGGCCTTTTAAAAATAAACCGGAATTCCAAAAACCCTAAACATCCAAAAACCTAACCCTAGGAGATGAAGCGCCAAAAGTCATGTGGGCCCCGTTTGGGTAAGTGAGTACATCAACCTCCCGGGGTCGTAACTTTTGCATACGATATCTGTTTTAAGCCCGTGATATCTTGTTGGAAAGGTATCATCAAGGAGATTCATTTTGGGGGATAAATCATGAAATTGGATATCATTGAGAACCTCGATCTCAAAAAACCTTCATTTAGGCCCTCAAAATGTCCCCGGAAGTTCAAACCTGCTAAAAATAGTAAATTGCCAAAATTGTCAAAATTGCCAAAAAACTGTTTTGAGCCAGTTTGTGTAAGTCTGTCATGAACCCATTGAAGCTGAGGTTATTCAAAAATTCAAGCTACATGAAAGGATGGTGTGAATAAGGAATCATTATTCTTTGTTGCAACCTTGTCGACCTGCTTTTGTTGGATAGAAGGTGCAGGGGGCGAGGCTATAATGGTTGCAGTGTCCTTCTGTTCCCCTTTTGAACAGATTGTGAAGAAGCTGAATTTTGTAGTATGAGATACTACCTTGTGACACTTTTTAAGTGGAACAATAGTTGGAACTACCTCTGGTATTCTATAGATATGACCCCCCAAAGTAACAATGACACTACAGGGTCAAGACTCATAAACAACATGGCGCTTCCACATATATGGTTGACCCAAGAGAACATCACAGACATCCAGTGGGGCAACATCACATAATACCTCGTCCTTGAAGGGTTGGATGCCATATGACAATCGAAATTGCTGGCTAACATGGAGATCTCATCCTTGGTGAAGCCACCCGATGTTGTATGGCTGTGGGTGTGGTGTTGTCGACAATCCCAACTGTTTGATGACCTCTGTTTAGATGAGGTTCTTATGTCCTCCGCTATCAGCAATAAAATGAAGCGGGGTCCCCTTTACATAATACCTCATCCTTGAAGGGTTGGATGCCATATGACAATCGACATTGCTGGATGACATGGAGATATCATCCTTGGCGAAGCCACCCGATGTTGTATGGCTGTGGGTGTGGTGTTGTCGACAATCCCAACTGTTTGATGACCTCTGTTTAGATGAGGTTCTTATGTCTTCCGCTATCAGCAATAAAATGAAGCGGGGTCCCCTTCACATAATAACTCGTCCTTGAAGGGTTGGATGCCGTATAGCTATCGACATTGTTGGATGACACATAGATATCATCCTTGGGGAAGCCACCTGATGTTGTATGGTTGTGGGTGTGGTGATGTTGACAATCCCAATTGTTTGACGACCTCTGCTAAGATGAGACTCTTATGTCTTCCACTATCAACAATAAAATGCAGTGGGGTCCCCTTCACCCACATCTATGAATGAAAAAGGTGCTCCCCCTCTTTGGGATATGTTGGTTCTTCTGGTTGAATTGTTGCAGTTGCGACAAGAGCAATGGAGTTTGCGTCAATAATCTGTCCTTTACCAGTATTTTCAGAATCGAATTCTGAATCAGGGTTCGTCTCCTTGTCTTTGATCTCAACCACTAATGACTATTTTGAGCAACATTCATCGGTGTTGTGGCAGGGGATTTTGTGGAAACTGCACCATTTTCCGATGTCCTTCTTTGTCTTCCCGTGACGCTTCTTTTCTTGCATCTTGGACTGGTTTTCGGGAGACTGTTTTTTAGGGTTGTCTTTGTCATGCTTTGGTTGTTGCGTATTTTTAGACCCGAACTCCCATTTGTTCTAATTCTTAAATTTCTGCTATATTTTAACAGCATATCGATAAGCAGCACCGAGTGATGAGATGTCAAGAAAATCCATTTTAGTCTGGATGTATCTATGTAGAGCCCCATGGTATTTTAGAACCAAATGTCACTCAAAGTCTTTGATACCCATGTTGGTGCACAAGATATGGAAAGTATTGGTGAACTCTGGAACTGCTCGGCCCCTCTCTTGCCACAGTGTGGTCCATCTCATGTACTGGTCCTCATTGTTTCCAACATGGTAATACTGATCCTTTATCGCATCCACAAAAAAATCCCAAGTGGGATCGACCGCATATATTTTAGACTCCTTTGTGGAACCCTGCTCCCAATAAGTTTCCCACCAATGTTTGACATGGGGGAGAGCTTTAAGGAGTGCAAAGGTGATCTTTTTTTTATCGAAAAATTTGTGAATAGAAAAATAACCTTCTAGCAGATTTAACCATTTGTCTAGGGCTTCTGCATCTATCTGTCCTTCAAATACAAGAATATAAAAACTAACTTATACCTTGAAAGGTGAGGTGCCTCCAAAGTTGCCGCTTTATGAAGATGCGCCTATTGCTATCAGCAAGCATTGAAGGATGGAGGAAAAATTCTCCATCATTTCATCCCTTTGTCACGTGAGAGCTTGCTCAAGAAAGAGACTGATAGGATCGTTTGCTCCATCATTTTTATTTTCTTCCTCCATTAAGGGTTTCTTGGGTGTGTGAGAGCGATTTTACTCAAGAGAGACAAGCTCAAGAACCAAATTCCTATACTCGAGCGTCGTCAAGGACATGCACTGAAAAAAAATGATCAAGAACAACTTGCTTTGATATCACTGATCCGGATTATTTTCGGCATGAAATGAGATCAGAGATATAATAAATAAATGCACAGAGATATCACAGATATTCAATAATATAAAAGAAATATATCAGAGATGCAACCATAAACATAGATATACAATAGTACATGATTTCTATTAATGAAAGAAATGTACAGAGATTGTAAAAATACAAAGTGAAAGATTCACTATAATGGTGGTAGCTTATCTCTGAGAAGAGATGTGACAGTTACTCGCATTCACAAGAAGATGATTAAAATGAGGCTCTGAAGGCCTTTTTAAAATAAACCAAAATGCCAAAAACCCTAGACATCCAAAAACCTAACCCTAGGATATGAAGTGCCAAAAGTCATGTGGGCCCCATTTGGGTAAGTGAGTACATCAACTTCCTGGGGTCGTAACGTTTGCATACGATCTCCGTTTTAAGCGTGTGATAGCTCCTTGGAAGGGTATCATTGATGAGTTTCATATTGGGAGCTCAATCATGCCTTTGATTATCATTGAGAACCTAGATCTAAAAAAACCTTCATTTAGGCCCTCAAAATGGCCTCGGAAGTTAAAACCTGCTAAAAATAGTAAATTACCAAAATTGCCAAAAAACTGTTTTGAGCTAGTCGAAAAAGGTGGGTGGCCACCAATATCCACCAGGATCAACCCTCCCTCCTTAGGAAGCATTGGTCCCCATTGCGTTGAGTTCCCGGGGGAGAGGGAAAATCGTTTGCTAGATCTACATCTTGGTGAGCTGTTTGTATTACTGGAGACGTCACGCTTCTTAGTTTGTGGAAGTTTTTCATGAACTCGTTGAAGCTGATGTTGTTCAACAGGTTGAGATACATGAGAGGACGATGTACAGAAGGAATCTTTGTGCTTTGTTGCAGCCTTGTCGACCTGCTTTTGTTGGATAGAAGGTGCAGGGGGTGAGGCTATAGTGGTTGCAGTGTCCTTCTGTTCCCCTTTTGAACAGATTGTGAAGAAGCATAATTTTGTAGTATGAGATACTACCTTGTGAAACTTTTTAGGTGGAACAATAGTCGGAACTACCTCTGGTATTCATTATAGATGACCCCCCAAAGTAACAATGACACTACGGAGTCGAGAATCATAAACAACATGGCACTTCCACATATATGGTTGACCCAAGAGAACATCACAGACATCCAGTGGGGCAACATCACATAATATATTGTCCTTGAAGGGTTGGATTCCGTATAACAATCGACATTGCTGGATGACATAGAGATCTCATCCTTGGCATAGCCAGCTGATGTTGTATGGCTGCGGGTGTGGTGTTGTTTATAATCCCAACTGTTTGACGACCTCTGTTGAGATGAGGTTCTTCTGGCTTCTGCTATCAACAATAAAATGTAGTGGGGTCCCCTTCACCCACATCTGTGAATGAAAAAGGTGCTCCCCCTCTTCAGGATCTATTGTTTCTTCTAGTTGAATTACTGAAGTTGAGACAATAGCAATAGGGTCTACGTCAATGATCTGTCCTTTACTAGTATTTTTAGAATCGGATTCTGAATCAGGGTTCGGCTCCTTGTCTTGGTCTCGGCCACCAATTACTGTTTTGAGTGACATTTATTAGTGTTCTGCTAGGGGCTTTTGTGGATATCGCACCATTTTTCGATGTACTTCTTTGACTTCCTGTGACCCTTGTTTTCCTGCGTCTTGGACTAGTTTTCGGGAGAATGTTTGTTAGGGTCGTCTTTGTCATACTTTGGTTGTTGCAGATTTGTAGAGCCAAACTCCCATTTGTTCTGGTGCTTAAATTTTTTCTCAATTTTAATAGCATATCGATAAGCAGCACCGAGTGATGAGATGTCCAGAAAATCCATTTAAGTCTGGATGTATCTGTGTAGAGCCCCACAGTATTTCAGAACCAAATGTCACTTGGATTCTTTGATACCTATCTTGGTGTGAAAGGTATGGAAGGTATTGGTGAAATCTGGAACAACATGTCCCCTCTCTTGCCGCAGTGTGGTCCATCTCATGTAATGGTCCTCATAGTTTCCAACAGGGTAATATTGTTCCTTTACCGCATCCACAAAAAACTCCCAAGTGGGATCGGCCCCATGTATTTCAGACTCCTCTGTGGAACCCTACTCCCAATAAGTTTCCCACCAATGTTTGATGTGGGGCAGAGCTTTAAGGAGTGCAAAGGTGAATGTTTCTTTATCGAAAAATTTGTGAACAAAGAAATAACCTTCTAGCAGATTTAACCATTTGTCTAGGGCTTCTACATCTATCTATCCTTCAAATACATGAATATCAAAATTAAATTGTACCTTGAAAGTAGACGTGCCTCCAAAGTGGCCGCTTGTTGAAGATTCGCCTGTTGTTGTCGGCAGGTATTGAAGGATGTGGGAAAAATTCTCCATCATTTCGTCCCTCTGTCGCGTGAGAGCTTGCTCAAGCAACAGACTGATAGGATCGTCTGCTTCATCATTTTTCTTTTCTTCCGCCATTGAGGGTTTCTTGGGTGTGAGAGAGCGATTTTCCTCAAGAGAGACAAGCTCGAGACCCAACTTTCTATACTCGGAACTCGTCGGGGACATGCACTCAGAACAAAATGATCAAGAACATCCTGCTCTAATACCACTGATCCAGATTATTTTTGGCACGAAATGAGATGAGAGATATAATAAAGAAATGCATAGAGATATCAAAGATATTCAATAATACAACAAAAATATATTAGAGATGCAACCATAAACACAGTGATACAGTAGTACACGATTCTTATTAATGAAAGAAATGTACAGAGACTGTAAAAATACAGAGTGAAAGACTCGCTAGAATGGTAGCAACTTATCTCTGAGAAGAGATGTGACGGCTACTCGCATTTGCAAGAAGATGATTAAAATGAGGCTCTGAATTCCTTTTTAAAATAAACCGGAATGATAAAAACCCTATACATTCAAAAACCTAACCCTAGGAGATGAAGAGCCAAAAGTCATGTGGACCCCGTTTAGGTAAGTGAGTACAACAACTTCCCGGGGTCGTAACTTTTGCATACAATATTCGTTTTAGGCGTGTGATAGCTCATTGGAAAGGTATCATAGAGGAGATTCATTTTGGGGGTGAAATAATGTTTTTAGAAATCATTGAGAACCTATATATAGAAAACCTTCATTTAGGCCCTCAAAATGGCCCCAAAAGTTAAAACCTGCTAAAAATATTAAATTGCCAAAATTGCCAGAAAAATGTTTTGAGCCAGTCGAAAAAGGTGGGTGGCCACCGATATACACCTAGATCAACCCTCCCTCCTTAGGAATCAATGGTCTCCATTGCGTTGAGTTCCTAAGGGAGAGGGAAAAGCATTTGCTGGATCTGCATCTTGGTAAGCTGCTTGTATTGTTGGAGACGTCGTGCTTCTTAGTTTGTGGAAGTCTGTCATGAACTCATTGAAGTTGAGGTTGTTCAACAAGTCGAGATACATGAGAGGACGATGTGCAGAAGTAATATTTGCACTTTGTTGCAACCTTGTCGACTTGCTTCTGTTGGATAGAAGGTGCAAGGGGTGAGGCTATAGTGGTTGCAGTGTCCTTCTGTTCCCCGTTTGAACAGATTGTGAAGAAGATGAATTTTGCAGTATGAGATGCTACCTTGCAACACTTTTTAGGTGGAACAATAGTCAGAAGTACCTATGGTATTTTATATATATGACCCCCCAAAGTAACAGTGACACTACTGGGTCAAGACTCATAAACAACATGATGCTTCCACATATATGGCTAACCCAAGAGAACATCACATACATCCAGTGGAGCAACATCACATAATACCTCATCCTTGAAGTGTTGGATTCCGTATGAAAATCGACATTGTTGGTTGACACGAAGATCTTGTCCTTGGTGAAGCCACTCGATGTTGTATGGCTGTGGGGGTGGTGTTGTCGACAATCCCAACTGTTTGACGACCTCTGCTGAGATGAGGTTCTTCTGGCTTTCGTTATCAACAATAAAATGTAGCGGGGTCCACTTCACCCACATCTACGAATGAAAAAGGTGCCCCCCCCTTCGGGATCTGTTTGTTCTTCTGGCTGAATTGTTGTAGTTGTGACAATAGCAGTGGGGTCTGCATCAATGATCTATCCTTTACCAGTATTTTCAGAATCGGATTCTGAATCAGGGATCAGCTCCTTGTCTTTGATCTCTGCCACCAATGACTATTTTGAGCGAAATTCATCGATGTTGTGGCAGGGGATTTTGTGGAAATCACACCATTTTATGGTGTCCTTCTTTGTCTTCCCATGACCCTTCTTTTCCTGCATTTTGGAATGGTTTTCGGAAGACTGTTTGTTAGGGCCGTCTTTGTCATAATTTGGTTGTTGCAGATTTGCAGACCCAAACTCCCATTTGTTCTGGTGCTTAAATTTCTGCTCAATTTTAACAGCATATCAATAAGAAACACCGAGTGATGAGATGTCCAGAAAATCCATTTCAGTCTCGATGTATCTACGTAGAGCCCCATGATATTTCAGAACCAAATGTCTCTTGCAGTCTTTGATACCAAGCTAGGTACGCAAGGTATGGAAGGTATTGGTGAACTCTAGAATTGCTTGCCGCCTCTCTTGCCGCAGTGTGGTCCATCTCATGTATTGGTCCTCATAGTTTCCAATAGGGTAATACTGTTCCTTTATCGCATCCACAAAAAAATCCCAAGTGGGATTGGCCCCATATATTTCAGACTTCTCTGTGGAACCCTGCTCCCAATACATTTCCCACCAATGTTTGACATGGGGGAGAGATTTAGGGAGTGCGAAGGTGATCTTTTATTTATCGCAAAATTTATGAACAGAGAAATAACCTTCAAGCAGATTTAACCATTTGTCTAGGGCTTCTGCATCTATTTGTCCTTCAAATACAGGAATATCAAAATTAACTTGTACCTTGAAAGACGAGGTGCCTCCAAAGTGGCCTCTTGATGAAGTTGCGCCTGTTGCTATAGGCAGGCATTGAAGGATGTGGGAAAAATTCTCCATCATTTCGTCCCTCTGTCACGTGAGAGCTTGCTCAAGCAACAGACTGATAGGATCGTCTGCTCCATCATTTTTCTTTTCTTCCACCATTGAGGGTTTCCTGGGTGTGCAAGAGAAATTTTCCTCAAGAGAGACAAGATCAAGACCCAAATTTATATACTCATACCTCATCAGGGACATGCACTGAAAACAAAATGATCAAGAACAACCTGCTCTAATACCACTGATTCAGATTATTTTCATCACAAAATGAGATCAAAGATATAATAAAGAAATGCACAGAGATATTGCAGATATTCAATAATATAATAGAAATATATCAGAGATGCAACCATAAACACAAAGATATAGTAGTACACGATTTCTATTATTGAAAGAAATGTATAGAGACTGTAAAAATATAGAGTGAAAGACTCGCTAGAATGGTGGCAGCTTATCTCTGAGAAGAGATGTGACGGCTACTCGCATTCACAAGAAGATGATTACAATGAGGCTCTGAAGGAATTTTTAAAATAAACTAGAATGCCAAAACCCCTAGACATCCAAAAACCTAACCCTAGTATATGAAGCGCCATAAGTCATGCGGGCCCCGTTTGGGTAAGTGAGTACATCAACTTCACGAGGTCATAACTTTTTCATACGATTTTCGTTTTAGGCATGTGATAGCTCGTTGAAAAGTTATCATCGAGGAGATTCATTTTGAGTTCTCAATGATGCCTGCAACTATTATTGAGAACCTTGATCTCGAAAAACTGTCATTTAGGCCCTCAAAATGGCCTTGAAAGTTAAAACCTGCTAAAATTAGTAAATTGCCAAAATTGTCAGAAAACTATTTTGAGCCAGTCGAAAAAGGTGGGTGGCCACTGATATCCACCTGGATCAACCCTCACTCCTTAGGAATCAATGGTCTCCATTGCGTTGATTTTTTGGGGGAGAGGGAAAAGCGTTTGGTGGATCTGCATCTTGGTGAGTTGCTTGTATTGTTGGAGACGTCGTGTTTCTTAGTTTGTGAAAGTCTGTAATGAATCTGTTGAAGTTGAGGTTGTTCAAAAAGTCGAGCTACATGAGAGGACGGTGTGTAGAAGGAATCTTTGTGCTTTGTTGCAACCTTGTCGAGCTACTTCTGTTGGATAGAAGGTGCAGGGGGTGAGGCTATAGTGGTTGTTGTGTTCTTTTGTCCCCCTTTTGAACAGATTGTGAAGAAGCTGAATTTTGCAGTATGAGATACTAACTTGTGACACTTTTTAGGTGGGACAATAGTTGGAAGTACCTCTAGTATTCTGTAGAGATGACCCCCCAAAGTAACAATGACACTACGGGGTCGAGACTCATAAACAACATGGCGCGTCCACATATATGGCTGACCCAAGAGAGCATCACAGACATCCAGTGGGGAAACATCACATAATACCTTGTCCTTGAAGGGTTGGATGTCGTATGAAAATCAACATTGCTGGCTCACATGAAGATCTTGTCCTTGGTGAAGCCACCCGATGTTGTATGTTTGTGGGTGTGGTGTTGTCGACAATCCCGACTATTTGACGGCCTCTGCTGAGATGAGGTTCTTCTGGCTTCCGCTATCAACAATAAAATGCAGCGAGGTCCCCTTCACCCACATCTGTGAATAAAAAAGGTGCTCCCCCTCTTTGGGATTTGTTGGTTCATCTGGTTGAATTATTGCAGTTGTGACAATAGCAGTGGGGTCTATGTCAATGATTTGTCCTTTACTAGTATTTCCAGAATCAGATTCAGAATCAGGGTTCGGCTCCTTGTCTTTGATCTCGACCACCAATGACTATTTTGAGCGACATTCATTGGTGTTGTGCCAGAGGCTTTTGTGGAAATCACACCATTTTCCAGTGTCCTTCTTTGCCTTTCTGTGACCCTTCTTTTCCTATGTATTGGACTGGTTTTAGGGAGACTATTTGTTAGGGTTGTCTTTGTCATACTTTGGTTGTTGCAGATTTGTAGACCCGAAATCCCATTTGTTCTAGTGCTTAAATTTCTGCTCAATTTTAACAACATATCGATAAGCAACACCGAGTGATGAGAAGTCCAGAAAAATCATTTCAGTCTGGATGTATCTGTGTAGAGCCCCACGGTATTTCAAAACCAAATGTCGCTTAGAGTATTTGACACCCAACTTGGTGCACAAGGTATGGAAGGCATTGGTGAACTCCAAATCTACTTGGCCCCTCTCTTGCCGTAGTGTGGTCCATCTCATGTACTGGTCCTCATAGTTTCCAACAGGGTAATATTGTTCCTTTACCACATCCACAGAAAAATCCCAAGTGGGATCAGCCCCATATATTTCAGACTCCTTTGTGGAACCCTACTCCCAATAGGTTTCCCACCAATGTTTGACATGGGGGAGAGCTTTAAGGAGTGGGAAGGTGATCTTTTCTTTATCGAAAAATTTGTGAACAGAGAAATAACCTTCTAGCAGATTTGACCATTTGTCTAGGGCTTCTGCATCTATCTGTCCTTCAAATACAGGAATATCAAAATTAACTTGTACCTTGAAAGGTGAGGTGCCTCCAAAGTGGTCACTTGATGAAGATGCACTTGTTTCTATTGGCAGGCGTTGAAGGATGTGGGAAAAATTCTCCATCATTTCGTTCCTCTTTCGCCTGAGAGCTTGCTCAAGCAATAGAATGATATGATTGTCTGCTCCGTCATTTTTCTTTTCTTCTGCCATTGAGGGTTTCTTGGTTGTGCGAGAGCAATTATCCTCAAGAGAGACAAGCTCGAGACCCAACTTGCTATACTCGGACCTCATCAGGGACATGCACTGAAAAAAAAAATGATCAAGAATAGCCTGCTCTGATACCACTGATCCAGATTATTTTCGGCACGAAATGAGATCGGAGATATAATAAAGAAATGCACAGAGATATCATAGATATTCAATAATATAACATAAATATATCATAGATGCAACCATAAACATAGAGATACAATAGTACATGATTTCTATTGATGAAAGAAATGTATGGAGACTGTAAAAATATAGAGTGAAAGACTCGCTAGAATGGTGACAGCTTATCTCTGAGAAGATATGTGATGGCTACTCACATTTGCAAGAAGATGATTACAATGAGGCTCTGAAGGCATTTTTAAAATAAACCAGAATTCCAAAAACCCTAGACATTCAAAAACCTAACCCTAGGAGATGAAGCGCCAAAAGTCATGCGGGCCTCATTTCAGTAAGTGAGTACATCAACTTCCCGAGGTCGTAACTTTTGCATATGATCTCCATTTTAGGCATGTGATAGCTCGTTGTAAAGGTATCATCGAGGAGAATAATTTTGGGGGCTCAATTATTCCTTAGGATATCATTGAGAACCTTGATCTATAAAAACCTTCATTTAGGCCCTCAGAATGGCTTGGAAGTTAAAACCTGCTAAAAATAGCAAATTGCCAAAATTGCTAGAAAACTGTTTTGAGCCTGTCAAAAAAGGTGGGTGGCCACCAATATACACCTAGATCAACCCTCCCTCCTTAGGAATCAATGGTCTCCCTCCTTAGGAGAGGGAAAATCATTTGTTGGATATGCATCTTGGTGAGCTCCTTGTATTGTTGGCGACATTGCGCTTCTTATTTTGTGGAAGTCTGTCATGAACCCATTGAAGCTGAGGCTGTTCAACAAGTCAAGATACATGAGAGGACGGTGTGCAAAAGGAATCTTTGTGCTTTATTGAAACCTTGTCGACCTGCTTCTATTGGATAGATGGTGCAGGGGGTGAGGCTATATTGGTTGCAATGTCCTTCTGTTCCTCTTTTGAACAGATTGTGAAGAAGCTGAATTTTGCAGTATGAGATACTACCTTGTGACACTTTTTAGGTGGAACAATAGTTGGAAGTACCTCTGGTATTCTGTAGAGATGACCCCCAAAAGTAACAATGACACTACGGGGTCGAGACTCATAAACAACATGGAACTTCCACCTATATGGTTGACCCAAGAGAACATCACAGACATCCAGTGGGGAAACATCACATAATACCTTGTCCTTGAAGGGTTGGATGTTGTATGACAATCGACATTGCTCGCTGACACAGAGATCTCGTCCTTGGTGAAGCCACCCGTTGTTGTATGGTTGCGGGTGTGGTGTTGTCGACAATCCCTACTGTTTGACGACCTCTGCCTAGATCTATTGGTTCTTCTGGTTTTTGGATATCTTCAAAGATGCAACCATAAACACAGAGATACATTAGTACGCGATTTCTATTAATGAAAGAAATGTATAGAGACTTTAAAAATACAGAGTGAAAGACTCGCTAGAATGGTGGCAGCTTATCTTTGAGAAGAGATGTGACAGCTACTCGCATTCGAAAGAAGATGATTACAATGAGGCTCTGAAGGCCTTTTTAAAATAAACTGGAATGCCAAAAACACTAGACATCCAAAAACCCAACCCTAGGCGATGAAGCGCCAAAAGTCATGTGGGCCTCGTTTGGGTAAGTGAGTACATCAACTTCTCAGGGTCGTAACTTTTGCATACGATCTCCATTTTAGGTGTGTCATAGCTCGTTGGAAAGGTATCTTCGAGGAGATTCATTTTTGGGGCTCAATTAGGCTATTGACTAACATTGAGAATCTCGATTGTGAAAAACCTTCATTTAGGCACTTAAAATGGCCCCGGAAGTTAAAACCTGTTAAAAATAGTAAATTGCCAAAATTGCCAGAAAACTATTTTAAGCCAGTCGGAAAAGGTGGTTGGCCACCAATCTTCACCTGGATCAAACCTCCCTCCTTAGGAAGCAATGGTCTCCACTGCGTTGAGTTCCCGGGGGAGAGGGAAAAACGTTTGTTGTATCTGCATCTTGGTGAGCTTCTTGTATTTGCCGAGACGTCGCGCTTCTTAGTTTGTGCAAGTCTCTCATGAACCCGTTGAAGCTAAGGCTATTCAACAAGTCGAGTTACATGAGAGGATGGTGTGAAGAAGGAATATTTGCGCTTTGTTGCTACCTTGTCAACCTGATTCTATTGCATAGAAGGTGTAGGGGGTGAGGCTATAGTGGTTGCAGTGTCCTTCTATTCCCATTTTGAATAGATTGTGAAGAAGCTGAATTTTGCAGTATGAGATTCTACCTTGCGACATTTTTTAGGTGGAACAATAGTCGAAACTACCTCTGGTATTCTATAGAGATGACCCCCCAAAGTAACAATGACACTACAGGGTTAAGACTCATTAAAAACATGGCGCTTCCACATATATGGTTGACCCAAGAGAACATCACAGACATCCAATGGGGCAACATCACTTAATACCTCATCCTTGAAGGTTTGGATGTCGTATGACAATCAACATTGCTGGCTGACACAAAGATATCGTCCTTGGTGAAGCCACCCAATGTTGTATGGTTACAGGTGTGGTGTTGTCGACAATCCCAACTGTTTGACGACCTTTGATGAGATGAGGTTCTTCTAGCTTCCGTTATCAACAATAAAATGCAGTGGGATCCCCTTCACCCACATCTGTAAATGAAAAAGGCACTCCCCCTCTTCAAGATCTATTGGTTCTGTTGGAGCCACCCCTGTTTTTTCACTTTACACAAATTTGGAAAAATCTGACGCTTATGATCAAGAGCTGTTTTTTCTTTTCTTTCCTTCCAAAAAAAAAAATCATAAGACTCTGAGAGAACTTTCGTGGCCAGAATAGTAATGCTTTATTACTTACGAAGGACCCGTTTTTTCGCGAGCATGTCTTTCCTTAAGGTTTTTTGAGAT
>JZKD02S1642409.1:84372-117637 GCA_000966675.3 Picea glauca
TCTTCTTTAGCTTCCCACACCGAGGTTAGCGAAATCCTCTATCAACTATTATCATATTTTCGGATGCCTTGACACTGTACTTTAAGCCTTAGTACAGACTCAGGAACAACAGGTTCTTCTGATTGAATTGTTGCAATTGCAACAATAGCAGTGGGGTCTACGTCAATGATCTGTCCTTTACCAATATTTTTAGAATCAGATTCTGAATCATGGTTCGGCTCCTTGTCTTTGATCTCGACTGATTATTTTGTGCGACATTCATAGGTGTTGGTCCAGATGCTTTTGTGGAAATCACACCATTTTCTGGTGTCCTTCTTTGTCTTCCCGTGACCCTTCTTTTTTTGTGTCTTGGACTGGTTTTCAGGAGACTGTTTGTTAGGGCCATGCTTGTCATACTTTGGTTGTTGTGGATTTTAGAACCGAACTCCTGTTTGTTCTGGTGCTTAAATTTCTACTCAATTTTAACAACATATCGATAAGTAGCACCGAGTGATGAGATGTCCAGAAAATCCATTTCAGTCTAGATGTATCTATGTGGAGCTCCACGTTATTTCAGAACCAAATGTCACTCGGAGTCTTTGATACCCAGCTTGGTGCGCAAGGTATGGAAGATATTGGTGAAATCCATAACTTTTTAGCCCCTCTCTTGAGGACAATAGCTTCCAACAAGGTAATATTGTTCCTTTACCGCATCCACAAAAAAATCCCAAGTGGGATCGACCCCATATATTTCAGACTCCTCTATGGAACCCTACTCCCAATAAGTTTCCCACCAATTTTTGACATGAGGGAGATCTTTAAGGAGTGTGAAGGTGATCTTTTCTTTATCGAAAAAATTGTGAACAGAGAAATAACCTTCTAGCATATTTAACCATGATTCAGAATACAGGAATATCAAAATTAGGAAGATGCGCCTGTTGCTATCGACAGGCATTGAAGGATGTGGGAAAAATTCTACATCATTTCGTCCCTCTGTCGCGTGAGAGCTTGTTTAAGCAACATAACAATATGATCATCTGCTCCGTCATTTTTCTTTTATTCCACCATTGAGGTTTTCTTGGGTGTGTGAGAGTGATTTTCCTCAAGAGAGACAAGCTTGAGACCCAACTTTCTATACTCGGACCTCGTCGAGGACATGCACTAAAAAAAAATGATCAAGAACAGCCTACTCGTATACCACTGATCCTGATTATTTTCGGCACGAAATGAGATCGGAGATATAATAAATAAATGCACAGAGATATCGAAAATATTCAATAATTTAATAGAAATATATCAAAGATGCAACCATAAACACATATATATAGTAGTACATGATTTTTATTAATGAAAGAAATGTATAGAGACTGTAAAACTACAGAGTGAAAGACTCACTAGAATGGTGGCAACTTATCTCTGAGAATAGATGTGACGGCTACTCGCATTCGCAAGAAGATGATTACAATGAGGCTCTGAAGGCCTTTTTAAAATAAACCGGAATTCCAAAAACCCTAGACATCCAAAAACCTAACCCTAGGAGATGAAGCGCCAAAATTTATGTGGGCCCTGTTTGGGTAAGTGAGTACATCAACTTCCCCGGGTCGTAACTTTTGCATACGATCTCTGTTTTAGGCGTGCGATAGCTCATTGGAAAGGTATCATCGAGGAGATTCATTTTGGGGGATTAATAATTTCTTCAGCTATCAATGAGAACCTATATCTTGAAAAACCTTCATTTAGGCCCTCAAAATGGTCCCGAAAGTTAAAACTTGCTAAAAATAGTAAATTGTCAAGATTGCCAGAAAACTGTTTTGAGCTAGTCAGAAAACGTGGATGGCCACCGATATCCACCTGGATCAACCTTCCCTCTTTAGGAAGCAATGGTCTCCATTGCATTGAGTTCCCGAGGGAGAGGGAAAAGCATTTGTTGGATCTGCATCTTGGTGAGCTGCTTGTATTACTAGAGACGTCGTGCTTCTTAGTTTGTGGAAGTCTTTCATGAACCCATTGATGCTGAGGTTGTTCAACAAGTCAAGCTACATGAGAGGATGGTGTGGAAAAATAATCTTTGTGCTTTTTTGCAACCTTCTCGACCTACTTTTTTTGGATAGGTGTAGGGGGTGAGGCTATAGTGGTTGCAGTGTCCTTCTATTCCCCTTTTGAACAGATTGTGAAGAAGATGAATTTTGCAGTATAAGATACTACCTTGCGACACTTTTTAGGTCTAAAAATAGTCGGAAGTACCTATGGTATTCTATAGAGATGACCCCCCAAAGTAACAGTGACACTACGGGGTCAAGACTCATAAAAAACATGGTGCTTCCACATATATGGATGACCCAAGAGAACATCACAGACATTCAGTGGGGAAACATCACATAATACCTCATCCTTGAATCGTTGGATACCGTGTGAAAATCGACATTGTTGGCTGACATGGAGATCTCATCCTTGGTGAAGCCACCCAATGTTGTATGGTTGCAGGTGTGGTGTTGTCGACAATCTCAACTGTTTGACGACCTCTGTTGAGATGAGGTTCTTCTGGCTTCTTCTATCAACAATAAAATGCAACAGGGTCTCCTTCACCCACATCTATGAATGAAAAAGGCATTCCCCCTCTTTGGGATCTATTGGTTCTTCTGGTTGAATTGCTGTAGTTGCGACAATAGCAGTGGGGTCTGCGTCAATGATCTATCCTATACCAGTATTTTCAGAATCAGATTCTGAATCAGGGTTCAGCTCCTTGTCTTTGATCTCGGCCACCAATGATTGTTTTGAGCGACATTCATCAGTGTTGTGCCAGGGGATTTTGTGGAAATTACACGATTTTTCAGTGTCCTTCTTTGTCTTCCCGTGACCCTTCTTTCCCTATGTCTTGGACTGGTTTTTGGGAGACTATTTATTAGGGTCGTCTTTGTCATACTTTGGTTGTTGCGGATTTGCAGACCCGAACTCCCATTTCTTCTGGTGCTTAAATTTCTGCTCAATTTTAACAACATATCGATAAGAAGCACTGAGTGATGAGATGTCTAGAAAATCCATTTCAGTCTGGATGTATCTGTGTAGAGCCCCACGGTATTTTAGAACCAAATTTCCCTCGAATTCTTTGATACCCAGCTTGGTGCACAAGGTTGAACTCTAGAACTACTTGGACCCTCTTTTTCCAGAGTGTGGTCCATCTCATGTACTGGTCCTTATAGTTTCCAATAGGGTAATACTGTTCCTTTACCGCATCCACAAAAAAATCCCAAGTGGGATCGACCCCATATATTTCAGACTCCTCTGTGGAACCCTGCTCCCAATAAATTTCCCACCAATGTTTGACATGGGGGAGAGATTTAAGGAGTGAGAAGGTGATCTTTTCTTTATCAGAAAATTTGTGAACAGAGAAATAACCTTCTAGCATATTTAACCATTCTTCTAAGGCTTCTGCATCTATCTTTCCTTCAAATACAGGAATATCAAAATTAAATTTTTCCTTGAAAGGCAAGGTGCCTCTAAAGTAGCATCTTGATGAAGATGCGCCTATTGCTATCGGTAGGCGTTGAAGGATGTGGGAAAAATTCTCCATCATTTCGTCCTTCTGTCGCGTGAGAGCTTGCTCAAGCAACAGACTGATAGGATCGTCTGCTCCGTCATTTTTTTTTTCTTTCGCCATTGAGGGTTTCTTGGGTGTGTGAGAGAGATTTTCCTCAAGAGAGACAAGCTTGAGACCCAACTTGCTATACTCGGACCTCATCGGTGACATGCACTGAAAAAAAAAACGATCGAAAATAACCTGCTCTGATACCACTGATCCGGATTATTTTCGGCACGAAATGAGATTGGATATATAATAAAGAAATGCATAGAGATATCGCATATATTCAATAATATAACATAAATATAATAGATATGCAACCATAAACACAGAGATATAGTAGTACACAATTTCTATTAATGAAATAAATGTACAAAGACTGTAAAAATACAAAGTGAAAGACTCGCTAGAATGGTGGCATCTTATCTCTGAGAAGAGATGTGACGACTACTTGCATTCACAAGAAGATGATTACAATGAGGCCCTGAAGGCCTTTTTAAAATAAACCAGAATGCCAAAAAACCTAGACATCCAAAAACCTAACCCTAGGAGATGAAGCGCCAAAAGTCATGTGGGCCCCGTTTGGGTAAGTGATTACATCAACTTCCTAGGGTCGTAACCTTTGCATACGATCTCCATTTTAGGCGTGCGATAGCTCGTTGGAAAGGTATCATCGAGGAGATTCATTTTGGGGTATAAATCATGCCTTCATATATCATTGAGAACCTCGATCTCGAAAAACCTTCATCTAGGCCCTCAAAATGGCCCTAGAAGTTAAAACCTGCTAAAAATAGTAAATTGCCAAAATTGTCAGAAAACTGTTTTGAGCCAGTCGAAAAAGGTGGTTGGCCACCAATATCCACCTAGATCAACCCTCCCTCCTTAGGAAGCAATGGTATCCATTGCATTGAGTTCCCAGGGGAGAGGGACAAGCATTTGTTGGATCTGCATCTTGGTGAATTTCTTGTATTGTTGGAGACATCACGGTTCTTAGTTTGTGGAAGTCTATCATGAACCCGTTGAAGTTGAGGCTATTCAAAAAGTTGAGATACATGATAGGATGGTGTGCAGAAGGATTCTTTGCACTTTTTTAGAACCTTGTCAACCTACGTTTGTTGGATAGAACGTGCAGGGGGTGAGGCTATAGTGGTTGCAGTGTCCTTCTATTCCCCTTTTGAACAGATTGTGAAGAAGATGAATTTTGCAGTATGAGATACTACCTTGCGACACTTTTTAGGTGGAACAATAGTCGAAACTACCTCTGGTATTCTGTAGAGATGATCCCCCAAAGTAACAATGACACTACAGGGTTGAGACTCATAAACAACATGGCACTTCCACATATATGGTTGACCCAAGTGAATATCACAGACATCCAGTGGGGAAGCATCACATAATACCTCATCCTTGAAGGGTTGGATGTCGTATGAAAATAGACATTGTTGGCTGACACAAAGATCTCATCCTTGGCAAAGCCACCCGATATTGTATGGCTGTGGGTGTGGTGTTGTCGACAATCCCAACTGTTTGACGACCTCTGGTGAGATGAGATTCTTCTAGCTTCCACTATCAACAATAAAATGCAGCAGGGTCCCCTTCACCCACATCCATGAATGAAAAATATGCTCCCCCTCTTTATGATCTGTTGGTTCTTCTGGTTAAATTGTTGCAGTTGCGATAATAGCAGTGGGGTCTACGTCAATGATCTGTCCTTTACCAGTATTTTCAGAATCGGATTCTGAATCAGGGTTCGGCTCCTTTTCTTTTATCTTGGACACCAAAGACTATTTTGAGCGACATTCATCGGTGTTATTCCAGGGGCTTTTGTGGAAATTGCACCATTTTCTGGTGTCCTTCTTTGTCTTCCCGTGACCCTTCTTTTCCTCTGTCTTGGACTAGTTTTCGGGAGATTGTTTGTTAGGGTTGTCTTTGTCATACTTTGTTTGTTGCGTATTTGCAGGCCCAAACTTTTGTTTCTTCTGGTGCTTAAATTTCTGCTCAATTTTAACAACATATAAATAAGTAGTATCGAGTGATGAGATGTCAAGAAAATCCATTTCAGTCTGGATGTATTTGTCTAGAGCCCCACAGTATTTCATAACCAAATGTTGCTCAGAGTCTTTGATACCCATCTTGTTGCACAAGGTATGGGAGGTATTGGTGAAATCTGGAACTACTTGGCCTCTCTCTTGTCGCAGTCTGGTCCATCTCATGTACTTGTTCTCATAGTTTCCAACAGGGTAATACTGTTCCTTTACCGCATCCACAAAAAAATCTCAAGTGGGATTGACCCCATATATTTCAGACTCCTCTGTGGAACCCTACTCCCAATAAGTTTCCCACCAATGTTTGACATGGGGGAGATATTTAAGGAATGTGAAGGTGATCTTTTCTTTATCGGAAAATTAGTGAATAGAGAAATAAACTTCTGCAGATTTAACCATTTGTCTAGGGCTTCTGCATCTATCTGTCATTCAAATATAGGAATATCAAAATTAACTTGTACCTTGAAATGCGAGGTGCCTCCAAAGTGTCCACTTGATGAAGATGCCCCTGTTGCTATCGACAAACGTTGAAGGATGTGGGAAAAATTCTCCATCATTTCGTCGCTCTGTTGCGTGAGAGCTTGCTCAAGCAACAGACTGACATGAACGTTTGCCCTGTCATTTTTTCTTTTCTTCTACCATTGAGGGTTTCTTGGGTGTGCGAGAGATATTTTTCTAAAGAGAGACAAGCTCGAGACCCAAATTTCTATACTCGGACCTTGTAGGGGACATGCACTGAAAAAAAAATGATCAAGAACAACCTACTCTGATACAACTGATCCGAATTATTTTCAGCACAAAATGAGATCGGAGATATAATAAAGAAATGGACAGAGATATCACAGATATTCAATAATATAATAGAAATAGATCATAGATGCAACCATAAACACAGAGATACAGTAGTACACAATTTATATTAATGAAAGTAATGTGCAGAGACTGTAAAAATACAGAGTGAAAGACTCGCTAGAATGGTGACAGCTTATCTCTGAGAAGAGATGTGACGACTACTCGCATTTGCAAGAAGATGATTACAATGAGGCTCTGAAGGAATTTTTAAAATAAACCAGAATGCCAAAAACCATAGACATCCAAAAAATTAACCCTAGGATATGAAGCACCAAAAGTCATGTGGGCCCCGTTTGGGTAAGTGAGTACATCAACTTCCCAGGGTCGTAACTTTTACATACGATCTTTCTTTTAGGCGTGTGATAGCTCATTGGAAAGGTATTGTAGAGGTGATTAATTTTGGGAGCTCAATAATGAATTTGAATATCATTGAGAACCTCGATCTTGAAAAACTTTCATTTAGGCCCTCAAAATGGCCCCGGAAGTTAAAACCTGCTAAAAATAGTAAATTGCCAAAATTGCTTGAAAACTGTTTTGAGCCAGTCGGAGAAGGTGTGTGACCACAGATATCCACCTGGATCACCATTATTGTCGGGTAGCAAGACACTTCGACATCAAAAATACAGTAGTGATTCTACAGAAACATTTCTACTGGCCGAAACTTCGATAAGAGGTCAACAAGTATATCAGGTCTTGCACTGCCTGTGCTATTGCCAAACTGACCACTAAGAAACAAGGTTTGTACACCCCTCTTCCTACTCCTAACAGGCCATGGGAATCCATCTCAATAGACTACATGTCAGGCCTCTCATCCACCAAGCAGGGAAATGACTGTGTTTTTGTGGTTGTTGATCACTTTTCTAAGATGGCAATCCTGGTTGCCTGCAAGAAGAGCATCACAACAGAGGCCACTGCCAAGATCTTCTTTGAATGAATCTGGGTATATTTTGGAATCCCACAAACTGTTTTCTCAAATCGGGACATTCGATTTCTCATCACATTTTGTTCGAGCCTCTAGTCACTGCTGGACACCAAGCTCACCAAATCCATGGCCTTCCACCCCCAGACAGATGGCCAAACCAAGGTTGTAAATCAAATGATTGTGCATATCCTTCGCATGTATAATTACAAGCACCCTCTCACATGGTTTGATAGCCTTCCCTATTTCCATCATAGCTACAACTGAGCCCTGCATAGCTCAATCAACCACAACCCCTTTCAGGCGGGGTTGGGATTCCAACCATTGGGTCCCATAGATGTTGCACTTCCCCTTGCGGTCACCTCAATCGACTCATCTCCTGCTCCAAATGAAGCTGAAAAATCCACCCAGTTCATTGAGAGGATCCAGCACATCTTCCAACAGGGTCAGGATATCCTACATAAGTCCAATAAAAAGTACAAGCAATGCCATGATCAACAACGGGTGCCACATAAGTTCCAGGTGGGTGAAAAATTTTGGTTGCACTTGCAGAAAGAACATCTTACAGGACCCCATCAAAAGATTCTCCCACTCCATTATGGGCCATACACCATCACCAAGGCCACGGGGGATAATTCTTTTGAGCTCAACATTCATCCTTTCCTCCCAGTGTTCAACGTGGATCTCCTCAGAGCAACTGAAACCAAAAGAGATCAACCCCAAATGCATATAATAGGAATCCTATGATCATATTGTGGACACACATATCAAGTGACCTAACAAAAAATGATCCATCTTTATCGAGTCGTCAAAGCAGGGCATCTCCTGCACCAAGGCAAGTGGCTCACCCGGGGCCAAATTCAGCAGAAATTTCCTCATCTAATGGGGGAACTCAATGAAATGGAGACCATTGATTCCTAAGGAGGGAGGATTTATCTAGGTGGATATCGGTTTCCACCCACCTTTTCCAACTGGCTTAAAACAATTTTCTAGCAATTTTGGTATTTTACTATTTTTAGCAGTTTTTCACTTCCGGAGCCGTTTTGAGGCCCTAAACGGCATTATTTTTTGGGAAAATGGGTTTGAAATATATAGGATTCTTCAATATTTCCCTAAAAATTAATCTCCTTGATTATACCTTTCCAACAGGCTATCATGTGCCTAAAACGAAGATCATATGCAAAAGTTACGACCCCGGGAAGTTGATGTACTAACTTACCCAAATAGGGCTCACATGACTTTTGGCACTTCATCTCCTAGGGTTAGGTTTTTGGATGTCTAGGGTTTTTTTGGAATTCTTGTTTATTATAAAAAGGCCTTCAGAGCCTCGTTGTAATATTCTTCTTGCGAATGAGCACAAACGTCACATCTCTTCTCAGAGATAATATGCCACCATTCCAACAAGCTTGTTTCCGCTACATTTTATAGTTTCAACTTATGTCGTTATTGAATAAAAAACCAGTTTTACTGTATCTCTGTTATTTTGTGTTAAGAACCTATTAATAATATATAGTCATTTCATTATTCTCATAAAATCCAGATCATTATTGGTAATCAAACGAAGTCTCATTCTGTTTGACCTCAACTCCTTTATTCACATGATGTAGACTTGCACCTTTGGTGGATCGTGTAGAAGACTTGAAGACATCAATTTATAGTTGCAGCTTTCCTGATTTGTTGCTATCATTCATTGGACCATTACCTATATGACTTCAGTGATCATGGGAGATCAAATTGTACTCCATTGTATACATATATATTCAAATTGATTTTGAGACCGGTTCTCACCGAGCCTTGTTCGTGACTATGATACCCTATGGAATGTATCTACTTTGTATTTCCTATTCATGGCCATTGTTACACATTATGTTCTTCACCCTTATGACTGTTAATGATGTAAACCTATATGTTGCCTTCAAAGGGGTCAGTGGCTTGAATTCCTGAAGAAAGAAGGGAGAAGAACTTTCCCTGAGAGAAGAAGTTGTATTTTCCTTTGTAAAAACCCTATCAAGCAGGATTTCCACAGGCTGTTGTATACACAGGGTGTATAAATGCCTAATTTATGTAGGTTTCTCTATAGCTAGGTTGTGGATTTTCTGCAGGCTACACTATAGCTAGGGTGTGGCGGCCTTCGTATGTGGGAAAAATGAGCATTTTCTCGATGCTTCTAGAAGGAGAAGCTTCTATGGTGAGGTGGCCTCCAATTGGTTTGGATCTTACTCACTTTCATGATTTAGTGGGATGATCCTAACCTCCTCACCTTATCCTCCTCAGCTTATAAAAGGAGAGGATCTCTCATGGAGAAAGTTAGCTTGATTGGGTTGGAAATTTCTTGAGCCTTTGAGATTAGAAATTTGGCTTGAGATTGTTAGCTTGGCTTATGATTAAGCTTTTGAGTTAGTTGTTTTGGCTTGAGATTGTTAGCTTGGTTAGAGTGGATTTGAGCTTTTCTTTGTCAAGATAGATTGTGAGTAGCTATCAGATACACAATCTCATAATCCAATGGAGCAAGAAGTGTGTCAGAAGCAAGGAACTGTTGGAAGGAACCTGAAAACATCAAGGCATCTGGTTGTATCTTTCTTCCACATTCTTTAATACATATATAATTTTATTTCCTATATGAATTTTATGTGTCCATATTGTATGATTCCTTGATCACATACATAGTTTCATATAAAATACTTTGTTATTCTTGTCTTCATTGGCTTGTTCTTATTTGCAGATATTTCTCATAAACCTCGTGATGGATCTTGGATTGCATTGGTCAAGTTGGATATTCAATATTTAAAAGGTATGTTCTAGATCTATTTATCATTTTATAATTGAAATCTAAGGAAAAATTAGTGTATTGTCTTGTTTTGTTCTAGTTTCATAGTGAAGTTAGGGGGATTGATTTGTGTCCGCACTTAACAATTACCCTGATAAAAAAATATCAGAAGTAGAAGAACAACTGAAACCAACAGAGATCAACCCCAAATGCATAAAATAGGCATCCCTTGATCATATTTTGGACACACAGATCAAGTGACCTGATAGAAAATGATCCATCTTTATCGCGTCGTCAAAGCAGGGCATCTCCTGCACCAAGGCAAGTGGCTCACCCGGGGCCAAATTTAGTAGAAATTTCCTCATCTAATGGGGGAACTCAATGAAATGGAGACCATTGCTTCCTAATGAGTGAGGATTGATCTCGGTGGATATTGGTGGCCACCCACCTTTTCCAACTGGCTCAAAACAATTTTCTAGCAATTTTGGTAATTTACTATTTTTAGCAGTTTTTCAGCTGTTTTGAGGCCCTAAATGATGTTTTTTTTTGGGAAAATGGGTTTGAAATATATAGGATTCTTCAATATTTCCCTGAAAATTAATCTCCTTGATGATACCTTTCCAACGGGCTATCATTCACCTAAAACGAAGATCGTATGCAAAAGTTACGACCTCGGGAAGTTGATGTACTAACTTACCCAAATAGGGCTCACATGACTTTTGGTGCTTCATCTCCTAGGGTTAGGTTTTTGGATGTCTAGGGTTTTTTTGGAATTATTGTTTATTATAAAAATGCCTTCAGAGCCTCATTGTAATATTCTTCTTGCGAATGATCACAAACGTCACATCTCTTCTCAGAGATAAGACGCCACCATTCCAACAAGCTTGTTTCCGCTGCATTTTACAGTTTCAGCTTATTTCGTTATTGAATAAAAAACCAATTTTACTATATCTCTATTTTTTTGTGTTAAGAACCTATTGATAATATATAGTCATTTCATTATGCTCATAAAATCCGGATCATTACCAGTAATCAAATGAAGTCTCATTCTGTTCGACCTAAACTCCTTTATTCACATGATGTAGACTTGCACCTTTGGCAGATCATGTAGAAGACTTGAAGACATCAATTTATAGTCGCAGCTTTCCTAAGTTGTTTCTATCATTCATTGGACCATTACCTATATGAATTTAGTGATCATGGGAGATCAAATTGTACTCCATTGTATACATATATATTCAGATTGATTTTGAGACTGGTTTTCACCGGGCCTTGTTCACGACTATGATATCCTATGGCATGTATCTACTTTGTATTTCCTATTCATGGACATTGTTACACATTATGTTCTTCACCCTTATGACCTTTAATTATGTAAACCTCTATGTTTCCTTCAAAGGGGTCAGTGACCTGAATTCCTGAAGAAAGAAGGGAGAAGAACTTTCCCTGAGAGAAGAAGTTGTATTTTCCTTTGTAAAAACCCTATCAGGGAGGATTTCCGTAGGATTCTCTATACACAGGGTGTAGAAATGCCTAATTTCCATAGGTTTCTCTATAGGTTGCGGATTTTCTACAGGATATAGTATAGTTAGGGTGCGGCGACCTTCGTACGTGGGAAAACGAGCATTTTCTCGATGCTTCTAGAAGGAGAAGGTTCTATGGTGAGGTGGCCTCCGATTGGTTTGGATCTTACTCACTTTCATGATTTAGTGGGATGATCCTAAACTCCTCACCTTATCCTCTTCAGCTTATAAAAGGAGAGGATCTCTCATGGAGAAAGTTAGCTTGAGTGGGTTGGAAATTTCTTGAGCCTTTGAGATTAGAAATTTGGCTTGAGATTGTCAGCTTGGCTTATGATTAATCTTTTGAATTAGTTGTTTTGGCTTGAGATTGTTAGCTTGGTTAGAGTGGCTTTGAGCTTTGCTTTGTCAAGATATATTGTGAGTAGCTATCAGATACACAATCTCATAATCCATTGGAGCAAGAAGTGTGTGGGAAGCAAGGAACCGTTGGAAGGAACCTGAAAACATCAAGGCATCTGGTTGTATCTTTCTTCCAAATTCTTTAATACATATATAATTTTCTTTCCTATATGAATGCTATTTGTCCATATTGTATGATTCCTTCATCACATACATAGTTTCATATCAAATACTTTATTATTCTTGTCTTCGTTGGCTTGTGCTTATTTGCAGATATTTCTCATAAACCTCGTGATGGATCTTGGATTGCATTGGTGAAGTCAGATATTCAATATTTAAAAGGTATGTTCTAGATCTATTTCTCATTTTATAATTGAAATATAAGGAAAGAGCAGTGTACAGTCTTGTTTTTTTCTAGTTTTGTAGTGAAGCTAGGGGGATTGATTTGTGTCCGCACTTAACAATTAGCCCGATAAAAAAATTTCTGACTCCACTGGGGAATGGATTGTTTTCCTAGTTTGTCTTTTTTTCTTGCTTTGATTGCTTGGTTTCTATTTTTTGAGTCACTGGGAGATCCATATTGACTCTCTGACTGTTAAACTTCACTAGAAAACCTTCTTAATTTTTTATTTTTTCCCATTTTTGTTTGATTTCCGCACCCTTCTTTGAGGGACAGTGCAGGGACTTAGGATTTCTGCACCCTACCTGTTTAGACCAGTGTGGAAACTCGACACCCTACCCATTTCTAGCCTGCGGGGATCAATGATTTCCGCACTGTGTTAGTCTTCCAGCCTACGGAGATTGTGAAAAAAATTGGATTTTTTGGTTTTCCCTTCCCAGATTTGTAAATGTGGTTTTGGGGTGATTTGTTGGGTTTGATTACAGTCTGCTTGACAAAATTTGAATCTTCTTTCAGCCGTATTTGCCTTATTTTTGCCTTGTTTTATTTTTAAAGATTTGATCTCTTCCTTTGAGTGTATTTCTGTTACAAAGCATTGTTATTTTCTTTAGAATTGTTTGGTGAAAGAACTTCTTCTTCTTTTATTGAATGATTCGTGTTAAAAGAGAAAATTTGTTTGGGTTGATTTGTTTTATAGAGAGTTGCTATTGCTTTTAGCTATCTTTGAAACAAAATATTTTAATTTCTTGCTTTATATTAGATTGGGGGCATCCTTGCATTTGAAGTAGCGAAATTGCATGATTTTTGGTCTTAAATTCTTTAAAAAATGCCCCCTCGTGGCCATGAATCGTGTATTGGTGTACAATCTATTTTTCTCATTTCTTGAGAATCTTGATATTGATGAGTTTAATAAATTTTGGGAAATTGTGCATCTGAGAATGATAAACGTTTTCTCCTTCTCGTAATATAGGTTTCATCGAAGTGAAATATTTGCATTATCATTTCTTTTCATTGTTTAGAGTCGGACAAAATATCATTTGGTCCACGCCATTTTCCTCTTGAGTAACAACAGCCTTAAAATGAAGCGCTTATAAAAATTGATTAGACATTTTTATATTTTTTGGTATCAAACCTACATTAGATTAGTTGTAGGGCTTTGGAATAGGTGTGAAAGATAACTTTCCAAAGCTGTAAACAAACATAGAATCTTGTGTTAGGGAGAAGTGAAATCCACTTGCTACATTTTGTCCTGGGAAGCCCTTCTCACACAAGGGTCAAACCTGAGGTCACATTAAGACTAATAGAGTTACTCACCCTTCTTTGTTGGTATTGGTGTAGATATTGCACATATTATGGGGGTCGCTTAAAGGTATACCCACAATGATGAGTGGAAGCCTTTCAAGTTGATTTCGAGCTAGATATCCTACCTTTGCATGTGGAACAGACTATGACTGTATCCACAGGAATCACTGTAGTAATTGGTAACCTTAGTAGCCCATCTCTTTAGGGTATTTACACGAGGTGACTGTGGAGGGGAAAGTCTTCACAGTACCTGGAATCAATGTTGGCAAAACTCACTCGGGCTCCTTGGAGGGTATACCCACGATTATGTGTGGGAGCTTGCATCAAGGTGTAAGTTTGTTAAGCAGGTTGTCAATGTAAATTTTCCACCCACTCTATCTCATACCCTTCTTATATTGTTCTCGCAACATTGGATTTCATCACCAACTAGTGTGCTCATTGTAAGAAGGTTTTGTTTGCTTGCTGGCTTACCAAATTTTTAGCATGTGTTGTTTGTTTTCCCAAGTGGACCCTAGATTGGATCTTTATTTTTTATGGTGTCATTTCCCAGAACAACCAATAAAGGAACCCCTTTTCTAGGGGAACCTTTTTTTTTTCCTTCTTAAGGAAACATTGGTCCTCCTCACATCGCTACTTTGAGCCTTCTAGGTCTCACAATTGGATTACCAGTATGGTTGTTTTCCACTCAGGTAATCCCAAATGCAGCTAGTGCTTCAGTCGTAAGCACTTCCCCCCAAGAACATCAACCTCATGTTGATCCTTCGTTGTCTTCACCAGTAAGATCTTCTTTTCCTTCTTCACTTTCAAGGTCCTTTTACATTTCATCTTCTTAGCTGAGTGAAAGATCTGAAGCTAGTAACCCAGTGGATAAGAAGAAGAAGAAAAGGAAGACTAAGAAGAAGAAAAATAAGCAAGGGTCTAAGATTCCAACCACTGCCAGAAATGTTGGAAGGAACTAGTTACTGTTAGTAATGCTGGGAGTGTTGATGATGCCAACATCACCTAAACAACCTGTAAGCCCAAGTACCCTTGCAGGGTTTGTAAGGGTAGCCATATTCTTAAGGATTACCCTGGTCTATCCAAGGTTATAGAAGCATGGTCTACACACCCTCGCCAACCCATGTCGTGATCCTCTGAACAACATGTTGATGACCTCTCGTCAACTAGTCATGATACAATTGGGAAAAAGAAAATCAGAGTCAAGTTTTGGTGTATGTTATGCAGAGTCATCTAACTCACCTTTTCCCTCGTATGGACGAAGCCTCAAAATTACTGGAATACATGATTGTTTCACAGCCTCAAATTCCAGCTGCTTATTGCAATCTAACTCTAGACCCCTCTATAGTTGATGGAATGATAAATCCGGTCCCTTTGTCGATTAATCTAGTTGATCATGTCATCAATCTGGTCACATCCTTAGTTGAACCAGTTGACACAGTGGTTGATCTGATCCCATCCTCAGTCAATCCCACTCTCCCTCTAGAGAGTGAAACCTAAGTGGTTGATCCGATCCCATCCTCGGTCAATCCCACTCTCCCGCCAGAGAGTGAAACCCAAGCGGTTGATCTGTTTCCACCTGTCGACCCCATTGTCCCCTCGGATAATGAAACCCAAGTGGTTGATTTGATTTCATTATCAGTTGATCCTACTCTCCCACTAGAGAGTAAACCCAATACTTCTCACATTTTTCTTGTTGATACAGACTCTACTGTGCTCAGGGGTCTCCCTCCTTCTCCCATGGAACCCCCTCCAAGTAATGAGTCCATCCTTTTTAATTGGGGTGTGCTACATGGACCTCGTCTTCCCTCTCACATCCCTTTCAATATTACAGTTTAGGTTTTTGGTCAGGACATTTCTCAAACGCTGATAGACGAAGGTTCGTCTGTTAGTTTTTTTCCTCTATTGCTTAGAAAGATTTGGGTTATCCTCAGCTTGTGCCGGTTATGTAGACTTTGTTTTATTTTAACAGAAGAACCAGTCACCCTTTAGGGATCCTTCCTCAGTTTCTAGTAACTTTGGGAGGAAAAAATTTCTTTATTGATATCATGGTAGTCCAAGACCCCTTGGATTTCGATTTACTCCTTGGGTGATATTATGTCTATGCCATGAAAGCTATTGTCTCCACTCTTTTTCATGCGATATCTTTCCCTCACGATGGAAGAATTGTGACCATTGATCAACTTTCGTTTGTTGTCCCTGACTTGACCATCAATTCAATGAACTCCCTAAATGGTTCTTATATGCAGACAGTATCACCCCTGCCACAGGTCAATTATTTGGCGTTGTCTCCCATGCCTTCCACTACCGATGACAATGACTTGGATCTGGTAGTTGACATGGTGATCTCTTTGGTAGAGCTATTGGAGCCTGACCTCCTTACCCCTATCGCAACCCTCGACATGTGTCCCTTCCATAATTTATTTCTTCCATAAAGTGAAGATATCTTGGAGGCCATGACTAAGTTTTGTCCCTTGACATGGTGTCCTTCCAGATCACTGTCCTCTTGGAAGTGGTGATCAAGAAGAGAGATTTGAGCACAGGTTTTCTGATTTCAAGCTCCTTAAAAAATGAAACCATCTTTGAGCATAGGTTTTCTGATTTCAAGCTCGTTAAAAAATGAAACCAACTTTGAGCACATGTTTTCTGATTTCAAGCTTGTTAAAAAATGAAACCAGCTTTGAGCACAGGTTTTTTGATTTCAAGCTCATTAAAAAATGAAACCAGCTTTGAGCACAAGTTTTTTGTTTTTAATCTCGTTAAAAAATGAAACCATCTTTGAGAATCGGTTTTTTGATTTCAAGCTCATTAAAAAATGAAACCAACCTTGAGCATGGATCTCTGATTTCAAGATCGTCAAAAAAATGAAACTAGTTGAGGATAGTTTTCGCGTCTCTGTAGCAGCCTCGTTAAAAAATGAAACAGATATTACGAGCATAGTTCTCGTTTCTATGTCAAGCTCATTAAAAAATAGAACAGAGGTCTAGGGATTAAACCTAGATTCACGAGCATAGTTCCTATTTATGTGTCAAGCTCATTAAAAAATGAAATAGATTGTCCCCCCTCTCCATTTAAGTCAAGTCCTTCGTCTAGTATTTGAAGCTTCATTTAATTCACCTATGACGTTCGATGAGATGAAGCTTGGGGGGAAATGTTTCTAGCCTCTTGAATTCATGTTGAAGTTGATCCATTGGCTTCTTAAGTTGGGGGCTAAGTACCAACCATGTGTTGAGAAGTCGCAAGCATAGTTTTTAGTTTGGTTCAAGCTTTTGTAAAAATGAAACCATCTACCTCAAGCATAGTTTCCTCTGGTTCAAGCTTGTGTAAAAAATGAAACTAGTTCCAAGCATAGTTCTGTTTAGTTTTTAAGCTTGTGTAAAAATAAAATCTATCCCAAGCATAGTTTTGTTTTGTTTTAAATCTTGGGTAAAAATGAAAACAATCCCAAGCTTAGTCTTTGTTATTTCGCATGCTCGTAAATACATGAGAATAAGATACTGATCTTAGTCTTTGTTATTTCTCGTGCTTGTAAATATGTGAGAATGTAACTGAGTATACTTTTATCACTTTTTCAGACTCGTAAAGGTTATACAAAAAAGGAACCTCCTGGAGTCACTTTTAATCTCTTTTCAGACTCTCTAAACATGAAAATATTGCCGAGCGACCTTGTTCTTTTTATGCTTGTAAAATTATTTGAAGAAAACATTTGATGGGTGGTAGGTTATCGCTTTTTCAGTCTCATCAAATCAATTTACGTAAAAAGAGCTGAGAGAGTTCTCTTTAAGTGTTTTTCAGACTCTATAAACATGAAAAACCCCCGAGTTTTCTCTCTTTGGACTAGTTAAATAAGCATTGAAAGACCCACATGGGACCGAACCACTCCTTCCTAGGTTTCTTTAAACATACTCCGAGGGACTCAGCTGAAGGATGAGCTTACATTACAAGAATATGTTATCCTCCTCAAGCTTGTGTAAAAATAAAGAGGTACTCACCAGAAATGGTGGGGGGGGGAATTGGGAAAGAGATGTATCTAAAACCTGTATTCCATGGAAGAGTCGCTTTTGAAAATGAAACCCTTTCACTCGACTTGTGTCTAGGTTGGGAGATCCCGCTTGTCTCATGATCATACTCCTTTATAAGATTACAAATTGGCCTATGATCCCTATTATTGAGTCAATTTTTCCAAGACAGTTGTCATGTTGTCAATATGTTTAAAGAGAAGTTCAACCCGAAAAGCCTTCTATTGCATCAGCCATGTCTGCAGTCCTTAAGCCTTCTATTTCATTGACCATGTCTGTAGTCCTTAAGCCTTCTATTGTGTCGGCCATCCCTGAGTCAGTCCCGAATCACTTGTTACTCTAATCTACTTCAAATCTTGTTACCCATTTTTTGTCATTGATGTGGGATACATTAAGGCCCCCCTGTGACAAGTATTTTCCTATCAACTTCAACTCATTATCCAGGAATTAGACTTAGAAACCAATTGGTACCTTGGAACTTGCATGCGTCAATGGCAGGTTTCCTCGCTTTCGACAGTGGGTTTTCATTATTGATCCCTGATCGAGAGATTCCATCAAGTGTTTGACTTCAGCTCATTAATTCACATTCGTTGGATTGTACTAGTGTACCTTGGGATTCATTGACATTAATGGTGATTTCCCTCACACTTGTTAACGATATTCATTAATGATCGGTAATCAAGTGGTTTCTACCATGTTCGACTTCAACAGTTGTAATCGCATGGTTAGATTCATACTATAGAGTGGTGGAGATGAAGACCATGTATCTTTTCTAATAGATTCAGGTTGTGTTGGAGTATATTCATATTGTACTATTGCATAGATCCACATTGTATTTCTTGTGGCTATGTTCAAATTTGAGTCTTTAACACATAGATCCATAGTGTATTTTTGGTGGCTATGTTCATATTTGAGTCATAATGGCATGGATCCACAGTGTATGTTTGGTGTCCATGACCTTTCTTACTTGACATGGATCTTTGCATGTTGTCAATTATGCTTTGAGTCATTTGTATTTTGAGTATGGGAATTCCTACCTCAGTGATGATGTATTATTGTATTGTATTTCCTTGTTTGTTGGTAAGTTTTCGACCGACGTGTTCCTTGTTCCCTACACACACTCAACAAAGTATTTCAGCTATCACTCTGTTCTAACTTCATACTTTGGGGGGCTCTCTATTACACATTATTTTCATCACCCTTATGATCGTTAATGATGTAAACCTATCTGTTGCCTTCAGAGGGGTCAGTGGCCTGAATTCCCGAAGAAAGAAGGGAGAAGAACTTTCCCTGAGAGAAGAAGTTGTATTTTCCTTTGTAAAAACCCTATTAAGGAGGATTTCCGCAGGCTACTCTATACACAAGGTGCAGAAATGCCTGATTTCCGCAGGTTTCTCTATAGCTAGGTTGCGGAGTTTCCACAGGCTACACTATAGCTAGGGTACGACGACCTTCGTACATGGGAAAAAAAGGCATTTTCTTGATGCTTCTAGAAGGAGAAGTTTCTATGGTGAGGTGGCCTCCAATTGGTTTGGATCTTACTCACTTTCATGATTTAGTGAGATCATCCTAACCTCCTCACCTTATCATCTTCAACTTATAAAAGGAGAGGAGCTATCATGGAGAAAGTTAGCTGGATTGGGTTGGAAAGTTCTTGAGCCTTTGAGATTAGAAATTTGGTTTATGATTGTTAGCTTGGCTTATGATTAAGCTTTTGAGTTAGTTGTTTTGTCTTGAGATTGTTAGCTTGGTTAGAGTGGCTTTGAGCTTTTCTGTGTCAAGATAGATTTGAGTAGCTATCAGGTACACGGTCTTAGAATCCATTGGAGAAAGAAGTGTTTGGGAAGCAAGGAACTTTTGGAAGAAACTTGACAACATCAAGGCATCTGGTTGTATCTTTCTTCCACATTATTTAATACATATATACTTTTCTTTCCTATATGAATGTTATTTTTCCGTATTGTATGATTCCTTGATCACATACATAGTTTCATATCAAATAATTTGTTATTCTTGTCTTCGTTGGCTTGTGCTTATTTGCATATATTTCTCATAAACCTCGTGATGGAGCTTGGATTGCATTGGTGAAGTCAGATATTCAATATTTAAAAGGTATGTTCTAGATCCATTTCTCATTTGATAATTGAAATCTAAGGAAAGATTAGTGTACTGTCTTGTTTTGTTCTAGTTTCGTAGTGAAGCTAGGGGGATTGATTTGTGTTTGCACTTAATAATTAGCCCGATAACAAACATGAACAACTGTTTGGTACATTTCCACATGGATTTGTAGTGTAATTAAAATTGGCATCCATGTGTACAAAGTCATTATGGATTGTAATATATTCATGAGAAATTAGTTCATCTATCTTGGTCTCCATTATGCTACTTCTGGGAATTATAATGTATTTTGGTGATCATAGTTACTCCTCTGACCTCACACATTAGGGGGCATCTGCTATAGCAAGATTTACCTCACCCCATGCAACTTGCTCAGAAGGCCTTTTCCATTTCCCTATGTAGATTTAAAGTCCCCTTTGGTACTTCCCAGAGCTAAAAATCATATTTTTCCACATATATGTGCCCTATAGGTTATACAACATGTGTATATGCAGGTTGCACCACTACAGGCAACGTACATTGAGTTTGGTGATAAAAATAAAAAATTGTGTTTGGTTTCCATGTCACTCCACAAGATCCATGATCCTTGAACTTCCATATACTAGAAACATTCTGACTCAGCCCTTCAATTCCATTTATTGTTGATTAATTAGGTTGGTTGTCATTGATTTCAACCCTTGAAGAAATTCTAGTAGTGAATTCCTGTAGCACAAAGGTTTGCGTAATGGACCCAAGTTTGTTTTATAGATAATGGTATGAGTTTTGATATATTTTCATGTAAGACTATTCTAGATGGATAGTACATGTCATGCCATTTTTGGTGGTATGTGGAATGTCACATAACTCCTCACGGTTAGAGAGTTATGGTCATGTGAAGTTGGAGAACCCTCATGAGTCATCTAGAAGCCCCAAAAGGTCAAAGTAGTCAAAGTGTTTGCAAAGAAGAAATTATTTAAATAATAAAGTGAAATGATGAGTGTACTATAAGTAAAAGAGGATGAAAAATAAATTATTTAAATAATACAGTTAATGGAGAACTTACTAATTATGGGAAGTGGTTAAGTTAAGTGGAAAAGTGGTTAGAAGTGGGTTAACCATAAATTAAGGAAAGTGGGTTAAGATGGTTAAAATATAACCCCTTGAGGATGCTACAAGAAAGTATAAATAAGAGACAAGGCTCTCTCATTTAAATACACTTGAACCTATTGAATATCATTGAATATATATTTTTTGAAAGGATATTTGGGCAGGTATTATTGATAGATAAAAGTGCAGTAGAAAAAGTGTGACAGGAAAAGTGTGACAGAAAAAGTGCGGAAGAAAAAGTGTGGCAGGAAAATTGCAGCAAAAAAAGTGCGACAGAAAAAGTGCAGTAGGACAAGTGCGGCAGAAAAAGTGTGGCAGGAAAAGTGCAGCAGAAAAATCACAGCAGGAAACACGCAGAAAAAAAATACAGTAGAAAAAGTGTGACAGAAAAATCGTGGCAGTGGATTTGCGATAGCAAAACCGCGGCAACAGAATGCTACAATAAGAAAAAAAAATGTATAGTTCTCATATGTGTAGTGTTGAATTTATTAATCAAGTTGAGGGTTTTCCTTGTAAATATGTTGGATGCCCTCTTGGGAGTTTATGGCTTGTTGTAGAGTTGATCTGAGGCAGATCTACTGAAGTTTAATATTGGTTCATGTTTGAGGGATTTTGGTTGAGGTATGTTGCTGAAGTTATTGGTACAGATAGAGGTTGTATAACAATGAGATTCTAGCACATGGTTTGAGGTACAAACTTGTGGTATAGTGTTTGAGTTATATGTGATTAGATTAGATTTGGGTGATGAAATTGATGAGGGTTTTTGGTTGAGGTACATGTTGGGTACATGGTTGAGACAAGTAGTTGATGAGTTGGCACATACATGAGGTGTATAGTTGATGATGTTGGTACATCTTTATGAGTGATAGTTTATGTGTATTTCATGCATGATTTGTACATATTTGGTGCATGGTTTATGCATTCATTGATGGTACAGGTTGAGGTACATGTTGGTGCATGGTTGATGCACTTGTTTATGGTATAGGTTGATTATAGGTTATATGTACAGGTTTGGTGCATGGTTGATGCATTTGTTTATGGTATAGGTTGATGTATGGTACATGTTGGCACAGGTTCTTGGTACATGTTGTTATAGGTTGATTACAGATTGATTGGTATAGGTTTACAACAATATATCTCACAGTGATAGTGTGACAGTGGTTCCATCGTTATACTTCTATGTTAGGGAAGTTGTACGAGGAAGGGATAGATGGTTGTAGCCACCTTCTAGTTGTAGAGGGAGAAAATAGGGGGTTGTAGCCTCCTTCTAGTTGTAGGCAGAGAATTGGGGAGTTGGAGCTTCCCTCAGGTTATAGCTTGAGAAACTAGGGGTTTGGAGCCTCCTTCCAGTTGCAGTTGGAAAACAAAGGAAGTTGGTGCTTCCAATGAATGTAACTCTTAAAGACATATAAGAAAAAACATTCTGTGGTTTTCTCCCATTTTGGGTTGCCATGTAAAACATTGGTGTACTATGTATGTTTGTGATTGCTCATTTGTTCATTGTTTATTTACTCTGCAAATATTAGATGATAATGATACATTGATATAACACTTTCATTTTGTGGTTGAAAAGGATTGAATTTCTCTATTACTGATTCACCCCCCCCTCCTCAGTAATCTAACAGTTCCATATACTGGAAACGTTTCGACTCAACCCTTCAGTTCCATTTGAATGTTATAAATGGGCCATATCCAAACAGTGGAAAGAGAGAAGAATTCAACTTTTGAGAGAAAAGTTACTTTGGATAAATTATTCACTTCATATTGAGTCTGCATCACTTTGTCCTTTAAATCTTGAACACATTGTTCAGACCCCAAGCTCTTCCCTCTTTGATGGAGAACCTCATTGTGTCTATTATGTGAGCTTGACTTTGGTGGAAGATTGAAGTGGTGGAGGACCAACTAGAAGGGACTTGGTTTCTTAGTTCTAATATGTGTTGACACAAAAGTTAACTCATTCATACACTTATGTTGATCATATTTTAATATAAATACTCTTTTCTCATCCAATTAATATCTTGCAAATATTTGAATTGTTATTCCATGAGAATATTTGTTATGAATGTTGATGGATTATGCTATTATATTTTCTAATAATATATGTTATCACCATATTCTTGCGTTTCTTGGTTGTTGAGGACAAGTTGTAGGCATAAATATTTGAGTCGAGTGCTCAACAATGGTCTTCATCGAACATCCGAATGAGGTAGGATCTTTATCTTGTATTGTTATCATTTTCATTTATATAGCATATTTGAGATTATAGTTAATTTCTGCAGTAATTTCGTCTGTGGTGGTTTACCCCATTCCATAGAGTGATTTTCCTCGTAAAAGAGGTGATCAAATTTGATGGCTCAGATCCAACAACCTAGGTCACTTAAATGGAACATTATTTTTCCCTACATGGAATTACTGATGAGTTGACTAAGATTCATTACGATGTTCTCTATTTGGATCCAGAATGATGGAAATGGTTGCAATGGTGTATAAATGCACACCAAGGGTATGTTTCTTAGACACAATTTTTTCTTGATCTATATGAATGCTTTGACATAGACACCCACCATTTAGGTCGTTTGACCAAGTTGAAATAGTCTAGAACAATGTAAGATTTTATCACTACCTTTGAGCACTTGGATTTTCAAACGGAGGGCATGGAAAATTACTTATTTTGGGAATTATTTATCAGTGGCCTCAAGGATGAAATCCGTACTAAGGTTCTCATGGCTCTCCCCTAGACTTGGTTGGAAGCAACTGATCCAGGAGGATCTCCACATGGAAAATTCCTACTTTGCACACCATGGGATAAATCATTAAAAGTTTTATGATAGGTGACAAAGTTTAAAATAAATGATTAATACTTGAAATGAGTATGAGAAAATAATGTATCAGTCATTCAATATGGAAAAATTATTAATTCTTGAAGTGAGTTTGAGAATCTCACATATTATTCATTTAATTGTAAAAATGGGAAATTAGTTTTGTGTGAGAATCCACCTCACAACTAATTTTTTATTGTTAAAGGGAGGTTAAGAGTCTCATGGACTTAGTTGAGAGTCTCATGAGTTGTTTGAGATTCTCTCTTAGTTTTTCCATTGAGTTGTTATGATATCCTTTTATTGTGGATCTTGTTTTTCCTTAAAAATTATGAGATCCTATTATTATGGATCCTGTTTTTCCTTAAAAATCATGAGATCCTATTATTGTGGATCTGGGGAGTTATGCTCTCTTGATTGGAAAAAATATTTAATTACTTATGTGAGGCTTTTGAGGAGGATCTCTTTTAGGATAGAAACAAGCAATCGTGATTTTTTTTTGTAAGCCTCTTCATTGGGAGAGTTGAGCCCCCTCCATGTGGAGGAATGTAGTCCTTCCAGTGTTTGAAGAAATGTTACTTATGTGATATCCTTAAGTTATTTTTATATAAGAAGGTTGCTCTGGGTTTCATCCTTGTAAGGAGCATGTACCACATTTTTCAATAAGGTTTTATCCCTTTGGGAAGGACAATAAAGTGATTTGTATTTCAAGCAGATCCAGAGATGTAGCCAGGATGTCCTGGTGAACTCCGCTAAAAAATCGGTGATCTCTTGTCTCATGTTTTCTTATGCATGTTTTATTTCCACAATTATGATCATTAAATGCATTAAGTAATGGATTATGAGACTAACAACACATTCTCCAAGTTAATGTTCAATTTGGATTCAAGCATTCACAAGTACATTTGTTCATATTTGATGCAATCAAGTTCAATAGATTCACAATTGTAAATATGAACTTCATTAAGTGGCCTAGAACCAAATCAAATTTGGTATCAGTGTCACCCCAGTTTTAGATCAACAAATAAATGTGCCAAGGAGGCACAAGAAGTCATCTTTTCCCAGAGCAGAAAACCCGCTTTTATTCCCTACACTAGACCCCCCAATCCTACCCTTCGGGCCACCCCTCTCAAGGTCCAAAAATTAACATGAGTGGAAATGGTTGAAAACCAACTCAAGGGTCTTTTATATAATTGTGATGATAAATACTTTCCAGGGAACAAGTGTAAATAACATAAAAAAATTATGGCCATGTCGGAGGATGATTTTGATGAAGATGTTGAGGTTTCACTTGAGGAAGTGCTACCTCAGCAAGTCGATGATATTAAGCCTCCCTCTAATCCTCTCAAAGTTGAAACACCAATTTCACTAAATGATCTCACTGGATTTACTTCTCCCCAAAGCCTCAAGTTAATTGGCTACATTAAGCACATGAAATTCATCATCCTAGTTGACAATGGAAACACTCATAATTTCATTCATTGTTTCCTAGATGAAGAAATCAATTGCTATATCCATGCAGTCAACAATTTTCAAATCATGATTGCCAATGGTGGTTCCATGAAATGTGGGGGGCGTTGTGAAAATGTGCACCTACAAATTGGTCAATATCACTTGAAATATCACATGTTTTCTATTGACATGGGTGGTTGCAACATTGTTCTTGGTGCTAAATGGATACACACTCTTGGCCCCATCACCATGAATTTTAAGGATTTAACCATGCAATTCCAATAGGAGGGACATTAATATAAATTCCAAGGAATTACAACAGGATCTCTGGAGATCATCGGTTCCCACTGCATGGAAAATTTACTCATAAACAATCATTCTGGAATCATTTCCCAATTCCATTCCATTCAATAATTTGATACACCCTTTGTGCACCCCAACCTCCAATATATCCTTTCCCAACACCACATTATTTTCCAAACTCCCTAGGGCCTTTCCTCCTCCTCCAACGACCATGACCATTCCATTCCTTTAATCCCAGATAGTATTCCTCCCAATGTTCACCCTTATCATCATCCCTTTGCTCAAAAAATGAAATTGAGAAAATTGTCCAAGAGTTGCTAGAAGCGGGTGTTATTCGTCCTAGCACCAACCCCTATTCTTCCCCTGTAGTCATGGTCCTCAAGAAAGTAGGTACTTAGCACTTGTGTCTTTATTTTCATGCCCTCAACAAAATTACCATCAAGGAAAAATTTCTCATTCCCATCGTATATGAAATTTTGGATGAATAAGTGGGGCTCAATACTTTACTAAACTTGACCTACATTCTGGATACCACCAGATACGTATGAAAGAGGAAGACATTTCCAAGATTGCATTTCAAATTCATGAAGGTCACTATGATTTCTTGGAAATTCCCTTTGGTCTCTGTAATGCACCCTCCACTTTTCAAAGTCTCATGAATCATGCCTTTCATCCTTTCCTCTGTCATTTTGTGTTAGTTTTCTTTGACGATATTCTCATCTATAGTAAAACTTGGCAAGCCCATCTCACCCATGTAGATCAAGTTCTCCATCTCCTCTCCAAGAACACTCTTTCTCAAACAGTATAAATGTAATTTTGGTGCCTTTGAAGTAGAGTCCCGAGTCATATTGTGGGCAAGGATGGTGTAAGGATGGATCCTAAGAAAATTGAATCTATGCAGAATTGGTCTCACCCTAAAACTCTTAAAATTTTGTGTAGTTTTCCGGGTTTAACACGCTATTATCGCAACTTTGTTTAGAATTATGGAAAAATTGCAACTCCCCTCACAACTCTCTTTAAAAAGAATTCTTTTAGTTGGACTTTGGAAGCTAACTAATCCTCCCAAGCCTTGAAATAATTTGTGTGCACTAATCCTATCCTGGCACTACCTGACTTCACCAAGACCTTTTTTCTGGAATGCGATGCATCAGGGAGAGGAATCATTGTCATACTCATGTGAGGTGGCTGACCTTTAGATTTCACCCAAAAATAGTTGTTGGAGCGACATTTGGGCCAATCAATATATGAAAAGTAAATGTTGGCTATTTTTCATGTAGTGGTTCTCTGGGACCCTTTTTTATTGGGGCAATGCTTCCAAATTAAAATGGATCATCAAAGCCTTAAGTATTTCTTGGAACAACGAATTTCATCCCCGGAGCAATAAAAATGGGTGACCAAGCTATTTGTATATGCTTATGAGACCATTTACAAGAAGGGAAAATAAAATGTGGTGGTTAATGCCCTTTCTTATAAATATGAAGAAGAAGGGTTCCTCTTTTCCCTCTCATTCATTGTCACATAATGACTTCATGTTTCACCAAGAATGGTGGAAAGACCCCAAAATTTCCAGCCTAATCCAAAAAATGCAACAGGATCCTCAAGCTTCCCTAGGGTACTCTTGGCACAATGAAGAGCTTCTCTATAAAGGTTGGTTGTATTTAAGCAAAAAATCAACCTTTAAATCTAAGGTGCTCTCTAAGTTTCATGCTTCACCTACAAATGAGAATTTAGGTTTTACCAAAACTCATGAAAGGGTCAAACATTATTTTTTATGGGACGGTATGAAACATGACATCCACACCTTTGTGGCTGAATGTGATACTTGTCAACAAAATAAGGGAGAGATTGTCAAAACTCTTGGCACACTCCAACTACTTCCACTTCCACCTACTATTTGGACAAATAGTTTTATGAATTTCATTGTTGGCTTACCTAAATCCAAGAATCATTCATTCATCATGGTGGTAGTGGATCGTCTTTCCAAATATGATAATTTATGTGCTCTTCAACACCCATTCACAACATCCACAGTGGCTCAAATTTTTATGGCTAATATATTCAAACTCCATGGCATGCCTCATTCTATTGTTTCTAACTGTGATCCCACTTTTACCAGCAATTTATGGAAAGAATTATTCAGGCTCCAGGGAACCCAATTGCACCTTAGCACAACCTATCATCCCCAGACTAATGACCAAACTAAATAGTCAACAAGTGTTTGGAAACATATTTGAGGTGTTTTGCATCTGAAAAACAAAATCAATCGGTTTAGTGGCTACCCCTAGATAAATGGTGGTACACCACCTCTTATCATATTGTCACTTGCGTGACTCCCTTTGAAGAAGTTTATGGAAAAAATCCACCATCAATTCTCCCATACATGCTAGGTGTCTCCAAGGTTCAGTAGGTTGACCGTAATGTCACAGTCCACATGACCATTCTTCTTACTCTAAAATAAAATTTGGTCATGGCTCAGAACCACATGAAGCAATAGGAAGAACAAGGTCATTATAAATGTCAATTTGCTGAAGGGGACCAGGTGTTTGTTACGAGGAAAATCTCTCTATGGCTAGGTTAAACCACAACAAATGAAAATGACTGTAGAAATCAACTCTATCCCAAAAAAATGCTATATAAACTAATATGCAAGTGAGATAAGAAAGAGGCCTACCTCATCCATATGTTCGATGAAGTCCACCATTGAGCACTTTGACCCAAAGCTATATACCTGCAACAAGTTCTTAACAAACAAGCAAAGCAAGCATATGGTGATAATATAAAAGGTTAGCACATTAGATAACATAATCCATTAATATGAATAACAAATATGCCCATGGATAATAACTCAATATATTTGCAAGATATCAATTGGACGGGAAAAGAGTATTTCTATTAATAAATGATCAACATAAGTGAAAATGTTACAGACTTCTGTGTCAGCACGGTTTGGAACCGAGAAACTAAGTTACTTCTAGCTGGGCCTCCACCACTTCAATTCTCCACCAAAGGCAAGCTCATAAGAGAGAAACAATGAGGTTCTCAATCAATAGGAGAAGAGCTTAGGGGTTGAACACTTTGTTCAGACTTAAAGGACAAAGGGATGCACACTCAATATGAAGTAAATCATTTCTCCAGAGTAACTTTTCTCTCAAAATTGAATTCTTTCTCCTTTTCCATAGCTTAGAATTGGCCCATTTATAGCCTTCAAAATGGAACTGAAGGGCCGAGTCAGAATGTTTCCACTATATGGAAGGCCAAGGATCATAGATCTCTTGTCGTAACATGGAAACCCGACATTAATTTTCATTTTCTGGCATAAATCCCGATGTACACGGGATGTAGTGGAGCAACCTGCATATACCCATGTTGTATAGTAGGCAAGATGCGTACATGTGGAAAAATATTTATTTTTTTCTCTGGATTTTATCAACAGGGAAGATAAGTCTACATAGGGAAATGGAATAAATCCCTCTATGCAAGATTGCATAGGGTGAGGCAAATCTTGCTATAACATTGTTTCTCCATATGCAACCATACAAGAAGACTTCACTCAGATTTCAACACTGTTAGAAAATCACCCCCAAATTTAATGGTCCTTATACTATTCTCAAACGAGTGGGGACAATGGCCTACCAGCTAGCTTTTCCTAGTTGCTCTAAGATACATTCTATTTTTCATGTCTCATGTGCGAAGAAAGTGATTGGCACTAAGTGTCATATCCAGACCAGTCTACCAGAGTTGGATGAAGAAGGTTCCATTTGGTTGCAACCACAAGCCGTATTGGACCAACATGAGTGTCGTCTCTATAAGTGCACCATCAAGGAAGTTTCCCATTCTCGTCATTGATGAATTGTTAGATGAACTACATGGAGCAATCTATTTCACAAAGTTGGATCTATGTTTAGGGTATCATCAGATTAGAATGAAGGAATAAGATATCCCAAAAATAGCATTTCGAACTCATGAAGGATATTATGAATTTTTTGTCATGCCTTTTGTCCTTACAAATGCACCTTCCACATTCCAAGAGTTGATGAATTCCATTTTCAAGCCCTCCCTTCGAAAATTTGTGTTAGTATTTTTTGATGATATACTAATCTATAGCAAGTCTTGGGAGGATCATGTGTGACATGTTGACAAGGTTCTACAACTACTAAAGGAGAAACAACTATATGCCAAACTAATGCAGGAGCATTGCCAACAAAGCACAAAGCGTGGAAGACATTTGGGCGCACTAGCACACATTTTTGAAATATTTCGAATTTCAAACCGATCAATGTATTAATGTGATATCTAAAAAATCTTTTGAGTTATAAATGTCTTTAAATGTTTGAAGGTTGAGCCATCACAAAAGGTTGATGGGGGAATGTATTTCATTTTATGGATCGGATCACAGTACAAATTTGGAGATTTCTCTTGTTAAAATAATGTAACTACAAAGTGTATTCTTATTATTATTTGATATATTATTCATTGGATCAATCCCCATTGTAGATTGATCATGTCGGTTATTATAAACGACCAAATCCCCTTTTGCGGATTGGTCAAAAGATAATTGTAATAGGCAGAATAAGAAGTCGGCCCTAGAAGATATTAAAGAGGCCCTGAAATATAATAAAGGTGGTTATAACCACCCAGTTGGAGAAGTTGGCCCTGCCAGTTAAGAGACACTTCACACGTGCCAGTCTTGTATAAATAAGGAGGCTAGCACCTCACTTAGACACACTTCACTTGCTCATTTTTTGAGAGACAAGTTTTGAAACTGCAGTTAGAGAAGAAGGAGAGAGAGTGGCACATCTTTGGGAGAGGATCTTTTGTTTTATTTTGAGTTATCTCTTGGCATTGTATTGGATATCTATAATAAGGAAGTTTTGCTAGGTCTTCTTCCCCTAGAGGGTTTCCCAGGATAAATGTCGTGTCTCTTGTGATTGTGTATTTCTCAGTGATCTTGTATTATGCTATTGTTATCTATTGAAATGAAAAGAACTATAATAATGGCTTAAACATTAACATGGTATCGGAGCACAGCTGAAGAGAGCATCTTTCACAAGAGAAAAGTGAAAAACGTCACTGTTACTGTACATAAAAATTAGGGCTTTTTGTTGGTGAGGTATTTCAGCCCTAAAACCATCTAGAAAAGTGCACCCTCCCCCAAGGATCATTTTGGCACCTTCAGCACACCTTTTCAGTGGCTAATCTCCCGAAATATGAAACCTTAGTTTTCACAAAGTACCAGAAAATAAGAAGCACCAGTCTAGAAATCCGCAGATCAAGTTTGAGGGGGTAAAAGTTGGATTTTCGAAATTCTGACTGCACCATCTTACTTGCCTAAGCATCTATCCCCTAGATCAGAATTTCAAAATTTGAAATTTGAAAAATTAGGGTTTCCTCATAAAACCCTAAGTTGCAGTCTCAGAACCAGTTGTAGTTGCAGTACCAGTTGCAGTTGCAGTCATACTACCAGTTGCAGTCACCCTTGAAGTTTTTAAAGAGTTGGTAATGATTACCGCTGCTACCAGATGGTGCCACCACCTACAAATTCTATCAGAGGTATGTACTCACATATGTTTAAATGGTTAAACTTTAAAGAGTATTAAGAAGGGATCTCTTGCCATAGATCCAAAAGGATCTCAAGATCCAACACATTCAGAGGAATGATGCAACCCAGGTGTGATTATTTTGATATGCATCCATTTGTTATATTGATCAATGTTGCATCATTCTAACCTTTTTTGAGTCAAGGTATTAGATGGATTAAAAGTTGAGATCATAGAGATTATCCTCTAAGTTCCCAACCTTCTGTCAAGATAACGTATTTTCTTAGTACAGAAGACAGGTTGAAGAAATCACTCGTCATATTGAGTGAAGGAGACTCAGAAGAAAAGAAAGCACTCATTCCTGAGGACAAGGCTTTAGGTTTGATTAATCAAGTTAATAAGATTCAAAGGTACTCATGAAAAGTTGATGACTATAGTTGAAATAACAATCTTTGTAAAGTATCATACTTGATAGCATGTGAGCACATAGAGGTAAATGCTTAACGTAATCATTTGTCTGATACAACTAACACCTCCTCTAGAAAGAATCTCGTGTGTTAATTCCAGGTTGCCATGGAGGAATGTTTGATTACAACACTATGAGAGTGTTGACCTCATTTCATATTGTATTCCTTACCTTTAACCTTTGCTTCAGACAAATTACAAGTGATATCTCTAAAGGAGCTACTGTGATGATTGTTTGTGCTATTGTTTTATATTATGAAAAGGATATTACTCTTGCTTGTTGTTTTGTTGACCTTGCTCCAGGTCACAGGTAATAACCCTGAGGAAGCGATAGTGAAGGTTGCAGAAGGTAATGTTCTAAAGGAGAAACCTTAAAAGAAGCAATCATCATTGGAAAAGAAGAAGGTGGCTTGTATAAGCTAAAGGGTCACTCAAAAGCTGCCATGACCCACGCCATTGACAATCCATGTGAACTTTGGCATAGAATATTAGCTCACATTAACTACATGGTGCTACCATACATATGTAAAGAAGTCACAGGTTTACCAGAACTCAAGGTTGACCATGAAGGCGTATGCAATGAATGTGCACAAGGGAAGAACCTCAAGAACCCCTTTTCTGAAGAGAGATAGCAAAGCAGAAGGAGTCCTAGAGCTCATTCATTCATATGTATGTGGCCCAATGCCATCGTACTCCATTAGTGGGTATGTATATTATGTATCATTTATTGATGATTATTCTCATAAGACCTGGGTATATTTTTTGAAATCTAAAGATGAAGTGTTCAACAAGTTCAAGGAATTCAAAGCCTTGATAGAGAATCTTTCTGAAAGAAATATTAAGATACTCAGGTCAGATAATGGAGGAGAATATACCTCAAAAGAGTTTGTGAACTTATGCAAAGATGTTGGGATCAAGAGGGAACTCACTACTCCCTATAATCCCCAAAAAACGGTGTAGTTGAACGAAAGAACAGAACGATAATGGAAGCTGTGAAGACTATGATCCATGATCAAGATCTTCCTATGTATTTATGGGCAAAAGAAGTAATGGCAGCTGTATATGTGCAGAACCGATTATCGCATAGTGCACTTGGGATCAAGACCCTGAAAGAGATGTTCATCGGAAAGAAGCCAGAGGTAAGCCATCTCGAAATATTTTTCTGCCCAATATTTATTCATATACCGAAAGAGAAGAGAAACAAGCTGGAACCTTCAGGAAAGAAGGGAATATTTGTGGGATATTGTGAGGTCTCCAAGGCCTTCAGAATATATATACCAGGTCACCGTCACATTGAGATTAGTAGGGACGTGAATTTTGATGAAGATGCAGTGCTTAATAAATCAAGAAGATACCATCTTGAAGAAGTATATGAAGAGGAACACGTAATCCCCAGGACTGTTGAACCAGTGAGGGAGGTTCCTAGAGCTGTTGAAATAGTGATGGAAGTCGTAACTTCCCCTGATGAGGAATTAATAGAAGATCATGACATGATAGAAGTTCAAGAACCTCCTCAGATGACGATCCTCCATAAAAGGAAGCCAGCTTGGGCTATAGAGATTATTCAAGATGGATAGAAGTATGGTGTTCCCGATGTTCGACAACACAGGTATTCCAACAGAGGACGAACACCTTCAGTAACCACTCACATAACCAGATCAAAGATCAACACACCGATGTTTTCACGTGGTAAAACCCCTACGGGG
>JZKD02S1642409.1:122692-134907 GCA_000966675.3 Picea glauca
TCCTAACTACAAATGCATACTAATGCATACTAAAGAAACACACTTTTACCTAACGACATATTAGACCAAGTAGATCTTAACTAACTCCTAAGTGTCTAAATATCCTAACACCCGAAGGAACCACGAGACAGGTGAAAAGACCAAAGCCATTCTCCAGTTATACGGATTTGATGTGCGATATTCTAGAGGAGGAGCCTACTTGCTTTGAAGAATCCATTCAGAGGAAAGAATGGGCAGATGCCATGATAGAGGAATACCAATCCATAATAGAAAACAATGTATGGGAAATAGTTCCTAGACCAAAGAGTAAATATGTGGTATACTCCAGATGGCTCTTCAAAATAAAACATGCTGCTGATGGAAGTATTAAGAAGTATAAAGCAATATTTGTTGCTTGTGGCTTTTTTCAAAAGGAAGGCATTGACTATGAAGAGACATTCTCTCTTGTGGCCAGATACACTTCGATCAGAACCATCATATCTCTTGCAGCTAAGATGAAGTGGAAGTTGCACCAGATGGATGTGAAGACAGCTTTCCTAAACGGTGTCATCGAAGAGGGAGTGTATATACAACAACCTCAAGGATTTGAGGTTGAAGCCAGGAAGTCTCATGTCTACAGATTGAAGAAAGCCGTATACGGATTGAAGCAATCTCCTAGAGCTTGGTATGACCATATACACAGTTTCTTGATGAGGTTAGGATTGACCCAGAGTAAAGAAGACTCTAACCTCTACTTCAAGGTCATGAACGATGAGCCAGTAATATTACTACTATATGTGGATAACTTATTCTTAACTAGAGAAGAAAATCTCCTCACTGAATGTAACAAGAGACTTGCCTCAGAATTTGAAATGAAAGACCTTGGCCTAATGCATTATTTCTTAAGTCTTGAGGTATGGCAGAGTCCTGAGAGGATCTTCCTTAATCAATGGAAGTATGCAGTTGAAATCCTGAAGAGATTCGACATGTTGGAATGAAAGTCCATGAATACACCCATGGAAGCGAATCTGAAGCTGTTGGTTGACACTTTGTGAGAGTTGATTGATGCCACACTGTACAGACAGATTATTGGATCGTTGATGTACCTGATGAACACTAGACCAGACATTTGTTTCTCCGTGAACACCTTGAGTCAGTTTCTGGTAGAACCCAGACATGTTCACCTAGTGGCTGCAAAACATGTGATAAGGTACCTTAAGGGTACAATAGATTGTGGTCTCAGTTATGATGGAGATCATGATTTCACAATGAGTGGATATATTGATGTAGATTGGGCAGGAAGTGTTTCTGACAGGAAAAGCACTTCAAGATGTTGTTTTAGTTTGGGATCAGCTATGATCTCATGGCAGAGTAGGAAGCAATCCAACATTGCTCTCAACACAGTAGAAGCAGAATACATTGTTGCATGTTCTGTCAGCTGTGAAGCTATATGGCTTCGAAAGTTGCTGACCGATCTATTTGACCTAGAGATGGAAGCAACCATGATCCTCTGTGAAAACCAGAGCTGCATAAAGATGACAGAGAATCATGTATTCCACGATAGGTCAAAGAACATAGAGATCTGATATCATTACATCCATGACATGGTGCAGAGAGGATCCTTAAAGCTCCAGTACATTAGCATGGATGAACAAGTTGTTGATGTGTTGACCAAGCCTCTATCTCATGTAAAGTTTGAGCACTTTCAAGATAAGCTTGGTATAGTCCAAAAGGACCTTCCTTGAAAGGGGGAGTAATTGTTGTGATGAGACATCTCTTGCTTCCAACCTGATGGTTGTGACGTAAAGCAAGAAGATGTGATGAGACTAGTACTGTGATTCCGGCTTGACAACTGTGACGTAAATCCAGTCTAGTATCTTGCTTCCAACCTGATGGTTGTGACGTAAAGAAAGAAGATGTGATGTGACTACCATTGAGCTTCCGGCTGGATAGATTTGATGTAAAGCCAATCTAGTATCCTTCTTTCGACCTGATTATTGTGACGTAAAGCAGGAGGAGTACCTTGCTTCCGACCTGATGGTTGTGACGTAAAGCAAGATGATGAGATGAGACTAGCACTGAGCTTTCGGCTGGATAGATATGACGTAAAGCCAATATAATATCCTTCTTTCGACCTGATGGTTGTGACGTAAAGAAGGATGAGCATCTTGCTTCCATCTTGACAGCTACGACATAAAGCAAGATGATTAGATGAGACTAGAATTGTGCTTCCGGCTGGATAGCTGTGACATAAAGCCAATGTAGTATTATTATGATGAGCTAGTCTCACGCTGTAATGATGATGATGATGTATTAGTTTTACACTAATACATATTGATGCATAAGATGATTGCATTCCTTTGAGAATGACAATGTTGTCGATGAAGAAAACTTCCAATGATTTATAGATACGCCATTCAATGTTCCAAGATTATATTAATGATGTTGTCCTCTCACCCACTTGATGTTGTTGATGATAAAGGCCTCTCTCTCTCTCACATGATGCTACTGGAGAATACCCTTCTTGTTAAGGGGAAGTGTTAAAATAATGTAACTGCAAAGTGTATTCTTATTATTATTTGATATATTATTCATTGGATCAATCCCCATTGCAGATTGATCATGTTAGTTATTATAAAGGACCAAATCCCCTTTTGCAGATTGGTCAAAAGATAATTGTAATAGGCAGAATAAGAAGTCGGCCCCGGAAGATATTAAAGAGGCCCCGAAATATAATAAAGGTGGTTATAGCCACCCAGTTGGAGAATTTGGCCCTGCCAGTGAAGAGACACTTCATACGTGCCAATATTGTATAAATAAGGAGGCTAGTGCCTCACTTAGACACACCTCACTTGCTCATTTTTTGAGAGACAAGTTTCATAACTGTAGTTAGAGAAGAAGGAGAGAGAGTGGCACATCTTTGGGAGAGGATATTCTGTTTTAGTTTGAGTTATCTCTTGGCATTGTATTGGCTATCCATAATAAGGAAGTTTTGTTGGGTTTTCTTCCCCTAGAGGGTTTCCCAGGATAAATGTTGTGTCTCTTGTGATTGTGTATTTCTCAGGGATCTTGTATTATGCTATTGTTATCTATTGAAATGCAAAGAACTATAATAATGGCTTAAACATTAACAACTCTCTTATCTGTCTCATGCAATATTTATTGTAATATGCATTAATTTGTTGATAGCATTCAATTCCATTTAAGGTAGCGTAGAGTAATTGGAGGGAATGCTCGAAGAACACCTCTTTGTATAAATCTTTGTAATAGTTCCCAGTGAGGGTTGTTGTCAATTGTTGTTGATAGTTGTTGTAGCGGCTGAATCTAGTATAGATCGCTATTGTAAGCTAAGAGCTGGGAGATGCAGAGAAATGTTGTATGAATGCATGTAAGTTTTAGTTGGGGGAATATAACAGAAGAACATTGCTCCAAATGTGTGTTTTTGTGTGTCTATCTGAATGAATGGTAGAGTTTCTGTTATTTTTCTAAATTCTCTATTATTTTTGTTCTTAAATCCATGACTGCATTTGCTTTGTTGAATGTATGAGTAATTGCGAGGAGTATAAAAGTTTCAATGGTTTCTTTTCATTGAGCGAGTGCAAGGTGTGCATAGTGTTCGCAAGGAGTGAGTGATTGAATCTATTTTGACTCGAAAGCTCATAAGAGATAGTGGAACTTATACATATGAAAGGAGTGCATCGACATACACAAGGAGTGCATGACATAGTTTTTAGATTCAAAATCTCGGGAAGGATAGCGTGATTCAATCACAAGGGATAGAAGTGGTTGGAGAAGAGTTGCAGGGAGTGTGAAATCATTCATAGAGGAGTGAGTGTGGACGAAATTTTGTTGCAAGGTGTGCACAGAATGGGAACTCAATTAAGGGTTGAAGAGGTTGTTCAAAGGAACAAGCTAGAGAAGGAAAAGGAGGGAGAGCGATGGAAATCTTCAAGGAAAGGATCCCTTGAATTTATTTTCAAATCCAGTGAGTGCAAGATTCGTTCTCAAAGGGAGACGATCGATTCCAGACTGTTAGATATGGTGAAGTTGCAAGGAGGAGAATCAAGGAGTATTTTTGTACTTCAGAGGTTCAACAAATTGAAAACTTGACAAAGATCGAGTTGCGAAGTCCGAAGTTGCTATTAAATCTTGACTATTGACCACAGGAGAGCACATGGCAACGAGATTCAAGAATTTGGAAATCAGGAGATTAGAGGTTGTGAGTGAAATGCCTAGAGTTTCGTGGGGTTGCGAAGTCCGAACCATTGTGGGGTCGACGAATCTAAGGAGACGCATGGCCTAATTTTGCAAACTCGGAGCTGGGCACTTCGGGAAGGAGTGAAGAAAGGATTTGAGAATCCCCAAATTCTAAACTGCGAAGGAGGTAGACCCACGGTCATAGCCGTGGTCACTCGTGGAAGAGATGTGTGTGTGTGGGTAGAATAGTTTCAGGTGACTGCAGGGACCCAAGGAGTCGCTCCGACTCAAAAATTCAAACGATCCAAGACGGGGAGGTCAAGAAACCCTTTGGAGGGAAGGGGGTTTACGTCAAGAGTGGGAACAGAGAAGAATACAAAATTGTCTTCTGTAGGGAGAAGGATAAGCATTGGCACAATGAAATCTAGAAGACGTGTTGACCCACCTATAGCCAACAGAGCTATGGAAAGAGATATGAGAGAATTACGTGTGAGGTTGGATGCCATGGAAACAACACAAAGGAGAGCGCCTGATGTTGGAGACGTCAACGAGGAAGAAATCAAGAATGTAGAAGTCGAAGAAGAAGCTGTAGCTGAGGATGCTACAGAAGAACACTTGTTGAGAATGGTTGTCAAATTAGGTGCTAGAGAAAAGATTGACATCCCTATGTGAGGAATTTCTTGATTGGATTCGAGCAATGGATAAGTACTTTGACTATGAGGATGTCGAAGAGAAGAAAAAGGTAAGACATGCTATCACTAGATTAAAAGGACATGCATCACAATGTTGGGATGAATTGCAGGCCGATAGAAGAAGAAAGGGAAAACAAAATATCAAGAGTTAGGATCGAATGGTAGACAAGTTTAAGGAAAAATTCATGCCCAAATATTACCATATAAATCTCTTCAGGAGGATGAAAAACCTGAGAAAGAGGGGATTGACTATGAAGGAATACATAGAGGAGTTCTATAAACTAAACATTAGATATGGATAGAAAGAGAGAGACAAGGAGAAGGTTGCCAGATATATTAATGGCCTGAGATATGATATCTAGGACGAGCTTAGTATGGAGACAGTCGGGATTGTAGAGGATGCGTATCATATGGCACTGAAGGTAGAAGAAAATTTGGCTAGAAAGCAGAGTCAGCAGAACAGAGGTCGAATCTTGAACAGAGGCAAAGGAGTTTCCCAATATAAGGCACAGAAGCCCAAAGACAAGGTGGAGAAACTACATAGTCACTCTGAGAGAGGAGGAATTTCCCGAGGAAGACATAGTGGTGGTAGAAGTTCTTTTTCCCAGAGGAAGAGGAAGAGGCAGAGGAGGAGAAGTAAGGTGTTATGCCTGTGGAAAGACATGACATATGTATTCAGATTTCTCTGAGAGAAAGAAAGGAGGTGAATCTCACATTTAGGATGTGCAGAAGCGAGATGTTGAGACAGAAAGTGCAGAGGATGGAATATCCTTGATTATGAAGAAGGTTCTTTTGAATCAAGAGCAAGAGATTGAAAAGCCAGTGCAATGAAACAATTTGTTCAGGACATCTTGAAAAATGAAGGACAGAGTTTGCAAGGTAATAATTGACAGTGGAAGCACTAGAAACTTAGTATCCACAAAGATGGTGGAGAAGCTAGACTAGAGACGACTACACATTCGACACCATACAAAGTCTCATGGTTGCAGAAAGGTCATCAGGTAACAATTACTCAACAATGCCCGATTAATTTCAAAATAGGAGGATATAGGGATGAGATCCTATGTGATGTGATTCCTATGGATGTTTGTCATGTTTTGTTGGGAAGACCTTGACACTATGATAGGAATGTTATCCATGACAGGAGGAGAAACACATACTCCTTAGAGAAAAATGGTAGGACACACATGTTTCTTCCAATTGAGGAAAAGAAGGTGAAAGAGGAAGCTAGCGCGAGCACACTTCTCATGAGTGGGAAGTAACTTCTTAATGAAGTAAAGAAGGAACAAGAGATGCAGTTTGTTGTAGTGAGGAAACCGAGGGTTATCCTTACCAGTACTTCATTGGATGATTTTCCTAAAGAAGTTTAGGAACTATTAGAGAAATTTGTTGATATTGTAGTGGATGAGTTGCCAAATTCATTGCCACCTATCAGAAGCATTAGTCATCACATTGACTTGATACTAGGAGAAATTATGTCGAACAAAGTAGCATACAAATTGATGCCTCAAGAGAATGAGGTGAAGAGACAGGTTCAAGATATGTTAGACAAGGGATTGGTTAGAAAAAGTTTGAGTCCATGTGCAGTACCAACTGTATTAAGTCCAAATAAGGATGGAGGATGGAGAATGTGTACGGACTCTAGAGACATAAACAAAATCACCATCAGATACAAATTTCCATTACCAAGGATGGATGACTTGATGGATTGCCTGAGCGAAGCCAACTATTTTTCAAAAATAGATTTGAAGAGTGGATATCACTAGATCAGGATGAGAGAAGGTGATGAGTGGAAAACAACATTCAAAATGAATGAGGGGTTATATGAATAGATTGTTATGTCATTTTTCCTAAAGAATTCCTCGAACACTCTTATGAGACTGGTGAATGAAGTATTAAAAGATTTCATTGGTAAGTTCATGATTGTGTATCTATATGATTTAATGGTGTTTAGCAATAGTAAGGAGGAACACTTGAGACATTTGGCATTGGTGATGAGGAGGCCGCAACAAGAGAAGTTGTTAATTAATCTAAAAAAGTCCTCTTTCATGAAGATAGAGCTCATATATTTGGGTTTTTTGATTTCTTCAAACGAGTTGAAGATGGATCCCAAAAAGGTGAAAGCGATCAAAGAATGGTCGTCACCAAAGAATATCTTTGAGGTAAGAAGCTTCCATGGATTGGCAAGTTTTTATTGGAAGTTCATTAGGAATTTTAGTGGGATTAGTGCTCAAATGATGGATACAATGAAGAAAAGACACAAGTCTTTCAAATAGATAGAAGAGGCTGAGAGGAGATTTAACATATTGAAGGAGAATATAACTGAACAACCGATTCTGGTTCTGTCGGATTTCAGAAAGACATTCCAGGTAAGATGTGATGTGAGTGGAGTTTCAATTGGAGCGGTCTTAATCCAAGACAACATACATGTTGCATATTTCAGTGAGAAGATGAATGAAGCTAAACAAAAGTACTCCACATACGACAAATATTTCTATGCCATAATCCAAGCATTGAAGAAATGGAGGCATTATCTTGTGCCCAAGGAGTTTGTTTTAACCAGATAGGAGAAGTTAAACTAGAAACATGCTAAGTGGATAGAGTTTATGCAAAATTTAACATTTTTCCATAAAACATATTTATGGAAATGCTAACAAGGTTGTTGATGCATTGAGAAGGAGAATTTTGATTCTGTGGGAATTTCAAGTCAATACCTTGGGGTTTGGTCACCTTAAGGAAATGTATCATAGTGATCTAGATTTTGGAGAAACATATGAAGCATGTGTGAATCCTGTGCTCAGAGACAGAAGCCAATGGGACAAATATCTTATTCAGGATGGGTTCTTGTTCAAAGGATGTCAGTTGTGTATACCAAGATGCTCGATGAGGGAGAATTTGTTGAAGGAAAAGCATAACATAGGTCTAGCTGGACACTTTGGCCATGAAAAAACCTTTGCCCAATTAGCCAGTTCATATTATTGGCCAAGTATGAGAGTAGAGGTGAAGAAATTTGTGAGAAATTGCAAGATTTTTCAGTATGCCAAAGGGAAGAAGCAGAACACTGGATTGTATTAGCCATTGCCTATTCCAGAGAGGCCTTGGGATGCAATAAGCATGGATTTTTTATTTGGATTTCCAAGGACGTAGAGAGGAAGTGATTCCATATTTGTGGTGGTGGAAAGGTTTTCAAAGATGATACACTTTATCCCATGCTAGAAGACCAATGATGCAAAACATATTGCAAACTTGTTTTTCAAAGAGATTGTGAGACTCCATGGATTTCCCAGGAGTATAGTTTCAGACAGGGTTACCAAATTTGTTGTCATTTCTGGAGAATGTTGTGGAAAAAGTTGGGGATAGAGCTATCTTTTAGTTATGCATATCATCCACAAACAGATGGATAGACCAAAGTGTTGAATAGAAGGCTAGTAGATTTGTTGAGGAGTTTTGTCACTGAACACCATAGTCAATGGGATTAGATTCTAGCACAAGTTGAGTTTGCTTATAATGACTCAGTGAATAGGAGCACTGGGAAAACTCCATTCCAAATAGTGTATGAAATGAATCCGAGAGGATTTTCGGAGTTAAGTGATATTAAACAAAGTGAGTTTAGAAGAACAGGAGCAGAATATTTCGCTACAGAGATGCAGGAACTTCACAATCAGATCAGGGAGCAGTTGAAGAAGACCAGCTGCGAATACAAGCACATAGATGATCAACACAGGAGAAAGCTTGAATTTGAAGTTGGGGATCAATTTCTAGCACATCTAATGAAAGAAATATTCCTGAGGGGAACATATAAGAAGCTAAAATTGAAAAATATAGGGACATGTAAAATATTAAAGAGATTTGGCGAGAATGCTTATGAATTAGAAATACCAGAACATGTGGGTATATCACCCATATTTAATGTGGTAGACATGTATATTTATAGGGAGAACAAAGCCGAAAGAGTTGGAGATCAAAGAAATATTTAGTGGGAGAAGAAGATTCCCATAGCAGAGAAGCCGCAGGTGGAAAATATCATAGATCAATGAGTTGGTAAGAAGACTAGAAGGAAGACGTATTTTGAATACTTGGTGAAGTGGAAAGGACGACCAACAAAAGATTTCAACTAGGTTAATGAAGCAGAGATCCATAAGCATGGAAAATTAGTGTAGGAGCTCATGGACAGGAGTCCATGGAATTTTTTCAGCCAAGGGTTTATAATGCAGGAGCATCACCAACAAAGCACAAAGCGTGGAAGACAGCTGGGCGCACTAGCGCACATTTTTGAAATATTTTGAATTTCAAACTGATCAATGTATTAATGTGATATCTGACAAAAAAATTAAGTTATAAATGTATTTGAATGTTTGAAGGCTAAGCCATCACGAAAGGTTGATGGGGGAATGTATTTCTTTTTATGGATCATATCGCAGTACATATTTGGAGCTTGTGCTCTGATCTGTTTGACACAATATTTATTGTAATAGGCATTAAGTAGTTGATAGCATTCAATTCCATTTAAGGTACCGTAGAGTAGTTGGAGGGAATGCTCGAAGATAACCTCTTTGTATAAAGCTTTGTAATAGTGCCCAGTGAGGGTTGTTGTCAATTGTTGTTGACAGTTGTTGTAGCGGCTGAATCTAGTATAGATCGCCATTGTAAGATAAGAGCTGGTAGATGCAGAGAAATTTTGTATGAATGTATGTAAGTTTCATTTGGAGGAATATAATAGAATAACATTGCTCCAAATGTGTGTTGTTGTGTGTCTATCTGAATGAATGGTAGAGTTTCTGTTATTTTTCTAAATTATCTATTATTTCTATTCTTAAATCCATGACTGCATTTGCTTTTTTGAATGTATGAGTCATTGCGAGGAGTAGATAAGTTTCAATGGTTTCTTTTCATTGAGCAAGTGCAAGGTGTGCATGGTGTCTGCAAGGTGTGTGTGATTGAGTCTGTTTTGAATTGAAAGATCAGAAGAGATAGTGGAACTTATATGTATGCAAGGAGTGCATCGATGTCCACAAGGAGTGCATGCCATAGTTTTCCAACTCGAAATCTCAGGAAGGATAGCGTGATTCATTCACGATGGATAGAAGCAGTTGGAGAACAATCGAAGGGAGTGTGAAATCATTCACAGAGGAGTGAGTGTGGAAGAAAGTTTGTTGCAAGGTGTGCACAGAATGGGAACTCGACTAAGGATCGAAGAGGTTGTTCAAAGGAACAAGTCAGAGAAGGAAAAGGAGGGAAAGTGGTGGAAATATTCAAGGAAAGGATCCCTTGAATTTATTGTTAAAGCCAATGAGTGCAAGATTTGTTCTCATAGGGAGATGAATGATTCTAGACTGTTATATCTGGTGAAGTTGCAAGGAGGAGAATCGGGGAGTAGTTCAGTACTTCATAGATTCGAAAAGTTGAAAACTTGACGAAGACCGAGTTGCGAACTCTGAAGTTGCGATTCAATATCGATCGTTGACCACAAGAGAGCATGTGGAAAAGAGATTCAAGAATTTGGAAATCGGTTGATTGGAGGTTGTGAGTGAAAGGCCTAGAGTTTTGCGAGGTCGCGAAGTCCGAACCATTGTGGGGCTGGTGAATCTGAGGAGACACATGGCGTGAGTTCGAAGATTCGAAGCTGGGAGCTTCGGGAAGGAGAGAAGAAAGGATTCGAGAATCCCCGAAGTCTGAACTATGAAAGAGGTAGACCCATGGTCACAACCATGGTCACTCATGGAAGAGAACTGTGTGTGTGGGTAGAATAGTTCTGGGTGCCTGCAGGGACCCAAGGAGTTGCTCTGAATAAAAAATTCAAATGATCCAATACCAAGAGGTCAAGAAGCCCTTTGGAGGGAAGGGGGTTTTCATCACAAACCATCCAAATGTTTCTTTGGGGTGAAGGAGGTAGATTATTTGGGTCATATTGTATCTCATGAAGGTGTCAAGGTACACCCTAACAATATTAAGGCCATGATGGACTGACTAATTCCCAAAACATTGAAGAATCTTAGAGGAATTTTGGGTTTGATAGGTTACTACCACAAGTTTGTTCAACACTATGGAAGAATAGAAACACATTTAATGACACTAACTAAGAAGGATGCATTTTCATGGACTCCAGAGGCAACTAAATATTTTGAACAATTTAAAGAGGTGATGTGCAAAGCTCCTGTCTTGACCACTCCAGACTTCAAAAAAACCTTTATTGTGGAATGTGATGCCTCGAGAAATGGAATTGGTGTTGTCCTAATGCAAGAAGGAAGGCCATTGGCTTTTTAAAGTCGACCACTCAAGGGAAAGGACTTACACAAACCCATTTATGAGAAGGAAATGATGGAAATACTACATGCATTCAAGAAATGGCACCCTTACCTAATAGGTAGGCACTTCAAGGTCAAAATAGATCATGATAGTCTTAAATACTTCTTGGAACAAAGACTATCTTCAGAAGAACAACAAAAATGGGTGACGAAGATATTGCGTTATGATTTTGAAATCGTCTATAAGAAAGGGAAGCAAAATGTTGCGGAAGATGCACTCTTAGGAAAGGATAAAGATGTTGAGGCCTTTCTCTATGCTATCTCAATCATCCAACTTGATTGGATAATAGAAGCAAGGGATGAATGGAAGAATGACAAAAACGCATGGACTCTTATTTAAAGGTTGCAATAGGATTCTAGTGCATCCGATACATTTACATGGAAAAATGATTCACTATGGTACAAATATCGCTTATATTTATGTAAGAACTCCCAACTCAAACAAAAGGTACTATTGGAGTTGCACACCTCTCCATTAGGAGGGCACTCGGGATTTTTGAAAACCTACCATAGGGTCAAGAAGGAATTTTTTTGGGATGGCCTTAAAACTGATTTTCAAAGGTTTGTGACAGAATGTTTGGTTTGCAAACAAAATAAGGTGGAAACAATTAAGACCCCAAGTCTTTTACAACCATTATCCATCCCAAGTTAGCATTGGGAGGAGGTTTCCATGGATTTCATCACAGGGTTACCGAAGTCTGAAGGAAAGAGTATCATCATGGTGATTGTTGATAGACCGACCAAGTACGCATACGTTTGTGCACTCTCTCATCCCTTCAAAGCCAGTATAGTTGCCACCGCATTCATGGAGACATTTCAAAATCTACATGGCAGCCTAAAGATTATTGTAAGTGACAGAGATCCCATCTTCGCTGGACATTTTTGGACATAATTATTTTCTTGTTTGGGTACTCAATTGGCTCCTAACTCATCCTATCATCCTCAATCTGATGGACAAACCGATATAGTGAACAAATGTTTGGAAGGATACCTTCATTGCTTTGTCTCTGATAAACAAACACAATGGTTCAAATGGTTACCC
>JZKD02S1642420.1:0-15521 GCA_000966675.3 Picea glauca
CTTTCATGATCTTTCGGCTATCATCTCGGCAAGCCTTGGCCTCTCTTTGCAATACTTCAAGGATTTTCATGATGTGTTCTTCCTTATCCTTTTCTTTTCCATGCCCATTGGAGTTCGATCCTTCGACTCCCAGGTTAACATCCTTTCCTTTCCGTTCGTCTTCTTTTTTAGGGGTAATCTGCACTCTTCCCCACTCCATACTCGGCGTTGGTTAACTGGAATCCTGAACTTCGTTGAACTCTGCACACGCATTGTGAAATTCAATTCAAAGTTTGTCAGTCCATTAAACCTTCATGAACAATCCACAATATTTATAACTAATACCAACAAGAACAAAAGACATTTCGATTCCAAATGAGTTTTCTGAGATTCTCTTTTGGCTCTGCAATTTTTGTGTTTTTGGAGCTTTCATTTTCGACACTTCAGGATTTCAAAACTTCCATTTTCTCGGCATTTCTGGACTTCAATTTTTTGGGTTTTGACCCACGAGGCTTTCAGACCCGCTTTGTTCTCCAAACCCCGAATTCTGAAATTATGACTCACTCTACCCTACGGGTCCATAACACAGCTGTCGCCCACCACCACGGTGGCACGTGGCAAGTTCATGAGGGTCCACGTCACTTTCAACGATGTCATCGGGTCCTACCTTTCTTTCTTCTCTTCTTGTCCCCATTGGCACATGGTACAACTCCACATGTCCATGTTCATTCCTAGAAAAATCTGACGGTCAGATCTTCCTCAGATCTACGGTGTAGATCCTTTCGAGGTTTTGGGCTTCCAAACACCGATGCGCTCTAACTACCATTAGCCCTCCGGCTAGACTCAGGCTCACATGAACTCCCCTTACATGACCATAGTCATACTTCCTATTGAGGTTTCATACTTTCCAAAGCCGAAACACAACTGTCCTTAGGATTCGTGATTCCCCGAACCCTGATTTCCGATGGATGACTCTTCTATCGGGACTTTGCCCGATTGCCTGGATTACTGCCACGCATCCACAACAAATGGACGATCCTGATTCAATATCGGGACTTTTGATTCCCCAATGAAAAAATCCTTTGTCAACTCAAAACCCTAGTAGCCTGTATACCGACGGGTCGCTCGATCTCCACCACGTGTCTCAACTGTTGGATGGCTCGGATCAAATCTTTGGGACTTCGCCCGGTGNCCCTGACTTTCATGAGCTTTCGGCTATCATCTCGGCAAGCCTTGGCCTCTCTTTGCAATACTTCAAGGATTTTCATGATGTGTTCTTCCTTATCCTTTTCTTTTCCATGCCCATTAGAGTTCGATCCTTCGACTCCCAGGTTAACATCCTTTCCTTTCCGTTCGTCTTCTTTTTTAGGGGTAATCTGCACTCTTCCCCACTCCATACTCGGCGTTGGTTAACTGGAATCCTGAACTTCGTTGAACTCTGCACACGCATTGTGAAATTCAATTCAAAGTTTGTCAGTCCATTAAACCTTCATGAACAATCCACAATATTTATAACTAATACCAACAAGAACAAAAGACATTTCGATTCCAAATGAGTTTTCTGAGATTCTCTTTTGGCTCTGCAATTTTCATGTTTTTGGAGCTTTCATTTTCGACACTTCAGGATTTCGAAACTTCCATTTTCTCGGCATTTCTGGACTTCAAGTTTTTGGGTTTTGACCCATGAGGCTTTCAGACCCGCTTTGTTCTCCAAACCCCGACTTCTGAAATTCTGACTCACTCTACCCTACAGGTCCATAGCACAGCTGTCGCCCACCACCACGGTGGCACGTGGAAAGTTCATGAGGGTTCACGTCACTTTCAACGATGTCATCGGGTCCTACCTTTCTTTCTTCTCTTCTCGTCCCCATTGGCACATGGTACAACTCCACATGTCCATGTTCATTCCTAGCAAAATCTGACAGTCATATCTTTCTCAGATCTACGGTGTAGATCCTTTCGAGGTTTTGGGCTTCCAAACACCGATGCGCTCTAACTCCCATTAGGCCTCCGGCTAGACTCAGGCTCACATGAACTCCCCTTACATGACCACAGTCATAATTCCTATTGAGGTTTCATACTTTCCAAAGCCGAAACACAACTGTCCTCAGGATTTGTGATTCCCCGAACCCTGATTTCCGATGGATGACTCTTCTATCGGGACTTTCCCCGATTGCCTGGATTACTGCCACGCATCCACAACAAATGGACGATCCTGATTCAATATCAGGACTTCGGGACTTTTGATTCCCCAATGAAAAAATCCTTTGTCAACTCAAAACCCTAGTAGCCTGTATACCAACGGGTCGCTCGATCTCCACCACGTGTCTCAACTGTTGGATGGCTCGGATCAAATCTTTGGGACTTCGCCCGGTGCAAGATCAAAAGCGCTCACCTATGGGAGTCTAGGTGTCTGGATCTCTGAATTGGACAATCGTGCAATGTGCATCCTTCCTCAGACAGACGGCTCAGGTTGTTGCCAAGACTTTTACTATGAAAATTCCCGACCTCCTGACATCGTGATTCCCGATATCGCGATTCTCGATTTCCCAAAATGGGAAATCTCACGACACGTGTCCTCTGTCTTTCGGACAATTTAGATCTATTTTCGATCTTTCTTCCCTAGTTTCTGAGGTTTAACCTTCAGACACCTCTCGACAGATCCAACAACTGTCGGGTTTTTTGGTCGAGATCTGACGGCTCAGACGGTTTCTAACTAACTCGGGATTTCATGTATCGTGATTTCCACACTCTTGTGCCATTTCCAAAGGAATTTTAATACTTACGCACATTTTTCCAGATCCGATGGTCACGAGGGCTCGCCTTTCCTCCCAAATAGATCCCAAGGTTCTAACACCATTGGTGTAGAGACTTGTCTCCCAGTGGCCATAGACCACACCAGCCTGCGGTTTCATAGCACCGCTATACTTCCTGAGTTCTTAATAAAAACTTGTCAAGTGTCTCCTTGACGCTTCGGAGCAAACCAGGGTCCGAAATNCCCTGACTTTCATGAGCTTTCGGCTATCATCTCGGCAAGCCTTGGCCTCTCTTTGCAATACTTCAAGGATTTTCATGATGTGTTCTTCCTTATCCTTTTCTTTTCCATGCCCATTGGAGTTCGATTCTTCGACTCCCAGGTTAACATCCTTTCCTTTCCGTTCATCTTCTTTTTTAGGGGTAATCTGCACTCTTCACCACTCCATACTCGGCGTTGGTTAACTGGAATCCTGAACTTCGTTGAACTCTGCACACGCATTGTGCAATTCAATTCAAAGTTTTTCAGTCCATTAAACCTTCATGAACAATCCACAATATTTATAACTAATACCAACAAGAACAAAAGACATTTCGATTCCAAATGAGTTTTCTGAGATTCTCTTTTGGCTCTGCAATTTTCATGTTTTTGGAGCTTTCATTTTCGACACTTCAGGATTTCGAAACTTCCATTTTCTCGGCATTTCTGGACTTCAAGTTTTTGGGTTTTGACCCACGAGGCTTTCAGACCCGCTTTGTTCTCCAAACCCCGACTTCTAAAATTCTGACTCACTCTACCCTACGGGTCCACAGCACAGTTGTCGCCCACCACCACGGTGGCACATGGCAAGTTCATGAGGGTCCACGTCACTTTCAACGATGTCATCGGGTCCTACCTTTCTTTCTTCTCTTCTCGTCCCCATTGGCACATGGTACAACTCCACATGTCCATGTTCATTCCTAGAAAAATCTGACGGTCAGATCTTCCTCAAATCTACGGTGTATATCCTTTCGAGGTTTTGGGATTCCAAACACCGATGCGCTCTAACTCCCATTAGCCCTCCGGCTAGACTCAGGCTCAAATGAACTCCCCTTACATGACCACAGTCATACTTCCTATCGAGGTTTCATACTTTCCAAAGCCGAAACACAACTGTCCTCAGGATTCGTGATTCCCCGAACCCTGATTTCCGATGGATGACTCTTCTATCGGGACTTTCCCCGATTGCCTGGATTACTGCCACGCATCCACAACAAATGGACGATCCTGATTCAATATCGGGACTTCGGGACTTTTGATTCCCCAATGAAAAAATCTTTTGTCAACTCAAAACCCTAGTAGCCTGTATATCGACGGGTCGCTCGATCTCCACCACGTGTCTCAACTGTTGGATGGCTCGGATCAAATCTTTGGGACTTCGCCCGGTGCAAGATCAAAAGCACTCACCTATGGGAGTCTAGGTGTCTGGATCTCCGAATTGGACAATCGTGCGATGTGCATCCTTCCTCAGACAGACGGCTCAGGTTGTTCCCAAGACTTTTACTATGAAAATTCCTGACCTCCTGACATCATGATTCCCGATATCGCGATTCTCGATTTCCCGAAATGGGAAATCTCACGACATGTGTCCTCTGTCTTTCGGACAATTTAGATCTATTTTGGAGATTTCTTCCCAAGTTTCTGAGGTTTAACCTTCAGACACCTCTCGGCAGATCCAACGACTGTCGGGTTTTTTGGTCGAGATCTGACGGCTCAGACGGTTTCTAACTAACTCAGGATTTCACGTATCGTGATTTCCACACTCCTGTGCCATTTCCAAAGGAATTTTAATACTTACGCACATTTTTCCAGATCCGATGGTCACGAGGGCTCACCTTCCCTCCCAAATAGATCCCAAGGTTCTAACACCATTGGTGTAGAGACTTGTCTCCCAGTGGCCATAGACCACACCAGCCTGCGGTTTCATAGCACTGCTATACTTCCTGAGTTCTTAATAAAAACTTGTCAAGTGTCTCCTTGACGCTTCGGAGCAAACCAGGGTCCGAAATTGGTCCTCCCGACTCAATTTCCCCTCGCATTCTCAGTCCAAATACCACTCCACTGGCCCATCTAGGCCTAGTGTTGAAACCTTGGCTCTGATACCAAATTGTAGTGTCACTTTTCACTACCGAGGCTTTCAAAACCTCTCACTAACCAATCTGTACATGGACTTTTACATAAAGCATACAGATTTGTATAATCACATGCATAACAACAAAGAGATACATTTTAATTCTCAGAATAAACATATAGTTACTGTTATAATTTATACAATCCATAGCTTTCAACAGTAATTCATATACATAGCAGAAAACATGATAACAGATCCANCAGACTTGTTATCTTGCTCACTACGATCTGCCTGACTGTCGATTGTACCTGCATGGTAACTGACTGCGAGATGACAACCTAGTTACCCATATTTTACAGAATTACACATGTGACTACAGGGGTATACTATGGTACCTAGGGTGGACATCGGATAGCACTTCACAGAGTATACTGAGAGGGTGATTCCGTGTTTGAGTTTCCCTTACACTGGTTAGTTGCTTTAGTGTTGATCGGTGTAACTGTCCTTCCTACTAGATAGTCAACTACTTGATTTGTCTTTAGGAAAAGTTTTAGTGTGTGATTTGTGTTCTACGATAGTCAAGCCTTAATGTGTCGTTTGATCATTTCACAAAGTGGAATATCAACAGCTTCATCGATCATGGAGGATCCAGGGCCTGTCGTCGGTTACATTGGAGCCACCTCCGCCACCATTGAGGCAAAGACTTGAACAAGAAGGGTCGTTCAAAGTGACCAAGCCACAGGAAGTTGTGTCCGAGCCTAATCCACGAGGATACTTTTTGACTCCAGAGGAACCTACCATTTTTTACCTTGAGGCAGAGGCTCTCAAGCCAGCTAACCCTCTTATTACTAATTTGTCGACATCGATCTTGATTCAGAGTGTCCCTCCTGAGGTGACATCTTTTGAGCGCCAGCTAGTCCTACGAGAGACAATGGAGGAGAATGTTGGTGCTTCATCTAGGATTCCTCATACTCCCATTACGACTACTACCGCAGAGGGCATCCTACCTCCTCTCCCACCTTCGCCAGTCAGGACCACAGTGGTCTCAACTCCCTCAACTTCGGGCAGTGGTTTGATACTGTTATCAACTTCGACCACTTCTCTTTCTACTCAGAGTTTGAAGGGCCCTCCATTCTCATATGGGATGCCTGACTTTGATACAAACTTGTTTCTTACTTATTCTACCTTATAGACCATGGTTCTGGGGGCATGGAGCTTGAACACTCCCGTGTAAGGGTAAATCGGGGGAACTTCTACCCCTTTAATGCTATCCCTTACAATGGGGGTCATATACCTCCTCCGTCCCCTTTTCTCGGTGGTGCTTTTCAACAACCAATCAGGGCAAACACTAATTATAGCCTGTTNCGAGGATACTTTTTGACTCCAGAGGAACCTACCATTTTTTACCTTGAGGCAGAGGCTCTCAAGCCAACTAACCCTCTGATTACTAATTTGTCGACGTCGATCTTGATTCAGAGTGCCCCTCCTGAGGTGACATCTTTTGAGCGCCAGCTAGTCCTACGAGAGACAATGGAGGAGAATGTTGGTACTTCATATAGGATTCCTCATACTCCCATTACGACTACTACTGCAGAGGGCATCCTACCTCCTCTCCCACCTTCGCCAGTCAGGACCACAGTGGTCTCAACTCCCTCAACTTCGGGCAGTGGTTTGATACTGTTATCAACTTCAACCACTTCTCTTTCTACTCAGAGTGTGAAGGGCCCTCCATTCTCATATGGGATGCCTGACTTTGATACAAACTTGTTTCTTACTTATTCTACCTTATAGACCATGGTTCTGGGGGCATGGAGCTCGAACACTCCCGTGCAAGGGTAAATCGGGGGCACTTCTACCCCTTTAATGCTATCCCTTACAATGGGGGTCATATACCTCCTCCGTCCCCTTTTCTCGGTGGTGCTTTTCAACAACCAATCAAGGCAAACACTAATTATAGCCTGTTTGGTGGAGGCAGTTTAGGACCTTTGTCTTATACAACGTCGGTGGGATCTATGCCATTCTCTTTGTTCGGTGCATTTGGAAATAATTCTTTTTCTTTGGTTGTTTTCTCGGCTGGGGATAACCCCAGTTTTGGTCAATAGAACCTGGTGCAAGGTATTATTCCTTCAGAGGGAGCGATGACCGTAGTTTTCTCCACACAGGGTCTTTGGAATCCTTGGTAGGGATCAGCTCCCTCATAAGGGATGTCGGTCAGGGGATCAATTCCCTAGCAAGGGATGTTGGTTAGGGAAACCCCTTCCATACTCAATGGAACCCCATGCATGGCTCCATACCCATGCCCGTCGGATCAACTGGGGGCATCCCCTTCCAAGGTCCTTGGAACACAATGCAGGGAGCAATCCCCGCACAAGCTATGTCATCCAATTTCGAGAGTCAGTCAATGATACCCCAACATACACAGTTACCTTATGTTGGTCAAGGCCATGGTTTTTACCAAAACCCTAGCTAGCAGTCCAACTTTTCCTAGCAACCTTGTGCCAGTCAAACTCTAGGACCCTATTTTCCTATAAATAGTTCACAATCGAAACTACCTTTTCTGGAAATGCTACATCTGGTAGACTTGTCAAGATTACTGAATGATGCAATTTGTCATGATCCATGTTGGCCCCCCATGCCGACTAAGTTTCCTTTGGATATTCTAAAATTTGAGGGCAAACATAGCGAAGATCCATGGTGATCATGTGACAAATTTTCATTTATGGTGTTCTTTAAACTCATTGAAATACGACTATGTCCAGTTGCGCCTTTTTCAACGCACTCTTATAGGCGGTGCTGCGAAATGGTATATTGAGCTCGATCACTCGAGTTACTCTTACTTCAACGACTTGGAAATGGTATTCTTGAACCATTTCCAGTTACCTATGAGATACGATGCCAACACTGAATTGTTGGCCAACTTTGAGAAAACCAAGGCCGACCACATCTCTGATCATATCTAAGAATGGATGCATAGAAAGAGCTTAATTAAGGTCAGAGTACCTCCTACTTTCTTTCTTGAGTGGTTCTTGAAGTCTTTGGTTCCCTGTGTATCCAAGGACATAGCGACTTCCAAAGTGTTTTTAGAAGAGGAGGCGATTATGAGAGATCAACAACTTGAAATGATATACTCTCAGTTTGGCATGCTATATGAGATTTTTCTAGATGCGTCACAGTCTACTCTTGATAAGGCCAAGAAAAAGTATGGACCCCATGCTAAAAGTATTGTGGGCTCAACACAAAGCAAGTCCACAGATCTATTTTCTAATCAATTGCAACAATTGTTGAAAGAACATACTGTGGTCATCCGAACTCCAAGTTCGGCTATTCCCCCTACCCATACGTCGAATGTACACAGTGTGCAGTCAACGAATCTCAAGGCCAACCAACAGCCTAAGGGAAAGAAGAAACAATGAAATAAGAAGGGTAAAGGGAATAAAAAGGCTACCAATAATGCTAGTGGGGGAAAAATGGAAAATAAGAAGTCAAAGTATCCATGTAATNACATACACAGTTACCTTATGTTGGTCAAGGCCATGGTTTTTACCAAAACCCTAGCTAGCAGTCCAACTTTTCCTAGCAACCTTGTGCCAGTCAAACTCTAGGACCCTATTTTCCTGTAAATAGTTCACAATCGAAACTATCGTTTCTGGAAATGCTACATCTGGTAGACTTGTCAAGATTACTAAACGATGCAATTTGTCATGATCCATGTTGGCCCCCCATGCCTACTAAGTTTCCTTTGGATATTCTAAAATTTGAGGGCAAACATATCGAAGATCCATGGTGATCATGTGACAAATTTTCATTTATGGTGTTCTTTAAACTCATTGAAAGACGACTATGTCCAGTTGCGCCTTTTTCAACGCACTCTTATAGGGGGTGCTGCGAAATGGTATATTGAGCTCGATCACTCGAGTTACTCTTACTTCAACGACTTGGAAATGGTATTCTTGAACCATTTCCAGTTACCTATGAGATACGATGCCAACACCGAATTGTTGGCCAACTTTGAGAAAACCAAGGCCGACCACATCTCTGATCATATCTAAGAATGGATGCATAGAAAGAGCTTAATTAAGGTCAGAGTACCTCCTACTTTCTTGCTTGAGTGGTTCTTGAAGTCTTTGGTTCCCTGTGTATCCAAGGACATAGCGACTTCCAAAGTGTTTTTAGAAGAGGAGGCGATTATGAGAGATCAACAACTTGAAATGATATACTCTCAGTTTGGCATGCTATATGAGATTTTTCTAGATGCGTCACAGTCTACTCTTGATAAGGCCAAGAAAAAGTATGGACCGCATGCTAAAAGTATTGTGGGCTCAACACAAAGCAAGTCCACAGATCTGTTTTCTAATCAATTGCAACAATTGTTGAAAGAACATACTGTGGTCATCCGAACTCCAAGTTTGGCTATTCCCCCTACCCATACGTCGAATGTACACAGTGTGCAGTCAACGAATATCAAGGCCAACCAACAGCCTAAGGGAAAGAAGAAACAATGAAATAAGAAGGGTAAAGGGAATAAAAAGGCTACCAATAATGCTAGTGGGGGGAAAATGGAAAATAAGAAGTCAAAGTATCCATGTAATCTTTGCACGGAAGACCACCTAACTCATCTGTGCCATCGACTTGCAGAAGCCCAGAAGCTATTAGCACAACAACAACCTGTTGTGCTGACGAACCCTTTTCCACAAGGTAAAAACATGGCTGAGGCTTCCTCATCCACGAGTGTGGAAGGGGGCAGTTAGAGACCCCCCGTGCCTACCAATAACAATCCAGCCGCAAATATCTACATGATGAATGTCGAGGCTCATTTAGCAACCAGGGCCCAAGACTACAGAATGTCAGAATATGCCTAGAAGGGAAAGGAAGCCACTAACCCACTGAATCCTCTCCAAATCGAGAAGGCGGTGGGATAAACAATGACTCACATCCCTAAAGGTGCGTTTAAGAAGGATTCTCATAATCCAAATGTGAGGGCTACCCAGAACTACTACGTTGTAGAGGATGTGGCACATACACCTTGCACGATGTCCACTTTGGAAGTTCTCTAGAGTTTCCCCTCGCAGATAAAATCTCTATTGTCTTCCTTGGGAGCGACAGAGACTTGCAACCCATAAGCAATCATTTTTTATCCAACTGACTTAAAACCTCGTCTTCCTTACCACGTTTCTTTTTATATAGTAGTGGCTTACACCATGAAATATTTTACGCGGAACATTTTCCGCACAGTGGTTGACGAGGGTGCCTTGACTTGCGTGATGTCGTTGGCATGTTGGAAGGTCATTAACCAGCCTAGGTTGTCTCTGTCGCCTACATTTCTTACGACATTTAACGGTCGATCATTTAGACCATGCCGAATTATTCCTTCCTTCCCTGTGCAGTTGGGAGGTAAAACTGTGTGTGTTGAAGTTGAAGTGATCGATGCACCTCTTGACTACAACCTATTGTTAGGAAGGAGTTGGACTTATGTGATGCATGCAGTGATTGCTACAGTTTTTCGGGTCTTTTGTTTTCCGCACGAGGGCCAGATTGTGACCAGTGACTAGTTGTACTTCTCTCGTCCTGACCCTTCATCAAGGGCTTCCACAGTCCTAATGATTAATAGTCCATAGCCCGTCACTGTCAACTTAGGTGTTTGTTTGCTTCCATCATTGATGGGAACTTTTGATTACTCACCGCCTTCTAGTGATGTAAAGATTATATCAGTTGTTCCCGACCAGCCAAGGGCTACAATTTTACAAGTGTCGTCATTNATCATTTAGACCATGCCGAATTATTCCTTCCTTCCCTGTGCAGTTGGGAGGTAAAACTGTGTGTGTTGAAGTTGAAGTGATCGATGCACCTCTTGACTACAACCTATTGTTAGGAAGGAGTTGGACTTATGTGATGCATGCAGTGATTGCTACAGTTTTTCGGGTCTTTTGTTTTCCGCACGAGGGCCAGATTGTGACCAGTGACTAGTTGTACTTCTCTCGTCCTGACCCTTCATCAAGGGCTTCCACAGTCCTAATGATTAATAGTCCATAGCCCGTCACTGTCAACTTAGGTGTTGGTTTGCTTCCATCATTGATGGGAAATTTTGATTACTCACCACCTTCTAGTGATGTAAAGATTATATCAGTTGTTCCCGACCAGCCAAGGGCTACAATTTTACAAGTGTCGTCATTTCGAACGAGCTACTTTAACAATCCATGGACTTTACCTTCCCCATCGACCTCTATGGAAGGAATAGGGGATTTTGGCATGGCCATGCCCTTATTTGTGACTGAGGATGCATACAACATTGTCTAATAGACTTTGGCCAACCCTGATTCGACTCCTGCCTAGGAGTTAGATCCAGTTCTCGAGCCTATTTGGGCTCAAGAATATCTTTCCACTCAATATCTTTTAGACATGGTATTTCCATCTGACGAGGTGATTCTCAAGGCAATGAATGGTCCCAACAAACCATGGTATGATCTACATCATAGATCTTACCTCCTTCCCAAGTTAAGGATAATAAAGGCAGGAGAATTCGTTTATATCGTGAATGGAGATAATTCTTTTCATATCAATCCTCTAGCTACGCACATAATTTACGCCTAGGGTAACATGGAAAACATTGATATAATGATTCCAATTGATATCTCCAAAACCCTTGGCATTGTGGAGAATGTTTTTTTCARAGAAGATTGCTCCCCGAAGAGATTCTAACTTACATTGAGTTATTTAAATAATTTCACGATGTTTTTGCCTCATCTTACGAGGAGATGCCAGGCATCAACCCACGAATTGTCGAGCATAAAATTACGAATTATCCTTATGCCTAACCAATTTGATAGAATCTTCGTCCAGTAAATCCTAGAAAAGCGATAGCAATCAAGGNATCAATCCTCTAGCTACGCACATAATTTACGCCTAGGGTAACATGGAAAACATTGATATAATGATTCCAATTGATATCTCCAAAACCCTTGGCATTGTGGAGAATGTTTTTTTCAGAGAAGATTGCTCCCCGAAGAGATTCTAACTTACATTGAGTTATTTAAATAATTTCACGATGTTTTTGCCTCATCTTACGAGGAGATGCCAGGCATCAACCCACGAATTGTCGAGCATAAAATTACGAATTATCCTTATGCCTAACCAATTTGATAGAATCTTCGTCCAGTAAATCCTAGAAAAGCGATAGCAATCAAGGAAGAAGTAGAAAAACTTCTCAAAGCCAGTTTTATCTACCGTATACAGTTGAAGGAATGGGTGTGAAACCTGGTTCAGGTTAACCAAAAATAGGGCATGATTCACTTGTGCATGGACTTCCGTGATTTGAATAAGGCTTGTCTGAAAGACAAATTTCCCACCCTGTTCATAGATTAGATTGTCGATGAATGCACGGGATGCGAGGTATTTTCATTCATGGATGGTTTCTCGGGATACAATCAGATTCAAATCAAACCTGAGGATCAACATAAAACAACTTTTATTTGTCCTTGGGGGACATTCGTGTATCGTAAGATGCATTTTGTCCCGAAGAATGCTGGAGAGGCCTTTTAGTGGGCCATGTCATTTTATTTTCATGACCTTAGACATATATTCGAGGCATACCTCGATGATCTAGCATCATCCTCTCGCAAGAGATTTGATCATTCTGCCCATCTTCGACTAATCTTTGAACAATGTCACTACTATCGGATTTACTTGAATCCTAACAAGTGAGTTTTAGTGTGACGTTAGGTCGTATTTTAGGTTTTATTGTATNCAACTCGATGAGAAATGTCGTGATGTAACCTTAGCCAATGAGGCTCATAAGAAATGATTCAAGTGTCAATTTGATTAGTTTGTTCGTCCTTGAATTTTCTCTGAAGATGATCTTTCCTAGTCTATGATCAAGACAAAGATCCCCTGGGGGCAGGAAAGTTCAAACCCATGTGGTTCAGACCGCTCATTGTGAAAGAGGTCTTGAATAAGGGTTCTTACTGTATGGTTGATTTTGAAGGAAATGCCTTGGTAGAGCCTAGAAATGGGCTCTACCTCAAGAAGTACTACTCTTAGGTTGGTCACCTGGGTGACTTATTGTATATATGTATAACTTCTTATACATTTTTTTTCTTTTTTGTTTTGTGGATGTGTAGTTATTTATGTCTTTTTTTTTCACTGTGGCAGATGTCAAGTGAATCAAAGATGTATTTTGGGTTCATGGACGATGCTAGCCAACACACTCGAAGGCTTGCTTCCCCAGCTTGGGTGATTTTCACACCTGGAGGCCAGTTGCTATCTTCCAGAGGTATTTGTCTAGATGACACCACAAACAATGTTGTCGAATACAGTGTAGTGATAGAATTGCTTCATGATGCTTTGCCACATGGAATTTCTCACCTTTGGGTCTACTTAGATACGTAGCTGGTTGTGTCCCAGTTAAATGGGGTTTACCATGTTTATGATCCCACTTTTCACTGATGATTACTTATGGTACGTTTCTTAGAATGTTCGTTCGATTACATTACATATATCCATGTTCATAGGAGATTTAATCATCTAACAGATACTCTAGCTAATCAAATATTAGATTGGCATGTTGCACACACATTAAAAGAAAATCACACACATACACATGTAAATACATTTGTAAAAAAAAATTCATCCATAAGACATAAAATATGTAAATATATATATATATATATATATATATATATATATATATCTCCCAAAATAGTGTCATGAGTACATAGGTGGGCGTGAACACCTGAAAAATGTTCAATATACATCGTAGGGATTATGCCCTCAAAAAATACATATACAAAAAGTGTTGTCGACACATCAATGGTATATACTATCTAAGAAMACGGCCTATTGGCCTTGGTATAGTGTACAAYGACRTTGGAAAAACATCGAAATAACTGGACCCAAGCCCAAGGAACCCCTACTACATGAGGCCACATAGAAGGAGGGAGATCCTCGATCTCGGCCATAGGTACAACACGAGTGAATGCAGTGAGGTTGCGCTCCACTCGTCTCAAAACTATGTCAGCGTCTTCAGCTGGGGGCCCCCCTGCAACTGTTGGTCCTCTGGTTGATGTTGGTCTTGCCTTAAGTTGAGGATGTCACCAAGTCCTAGCAAATTTCATTGGTCACACATGTCCCACATATGTACATAAAAGATACACAAGTCAGTAATCTATACACACATAAAAAGGATATATATATATATATATATATATATAACAATTAAAAACTTAAATACCTTTAAAAAGTATGTTACCTATCTCGCCTCGCTCCTCGCCAGGAGGCATAGGAATGTTCATATATCTGGTGAAATTGATCCCAACATAAGGGTAATACTTGATCACTGAGATTTTTTGTACCCACCAGTCAAATAATTTGTCATTGAAGGCCTCTATGGTCCTCCCTCCACCCTGTTGAGGAAGCAACGTTGCCCACCTGGTCACTACTAGGAAGGAGGCTACATGCCCCTGTACCGTCTCTATAGGACTAATATTGGGCACCCTCTCTAAGAAGGAGCAAAAAATGGTACCGAACTCGAAGTTCTTGTTGGTATGCTGCTAACACTGTATAAGTTGTCTCTCAATGCATATCAGCATGGTTGTACTCCAATAAAAAATGTTGGCCTCCGAACACTGAATCGCACAGTGCATGTGTGCGCAAGAGCTTGGTGAAGGGCAGCATATCCAGTAATCCACCCAATCAAGAGTAAGATCACACACAAACATAGGTTGGTGATATTGTGGATTGGCACCTGAGAACCCATCATCTCAGTGCCAACCTCACAATACATGAAAATGTAATCCTCGATGTTAAAGGGCCTTAGAGGAAACGTCCTCAAGTTCATGGGTTCCCCTCTCCTTGAGAGGCCAGTCAAGAAGTATATATCCTTTGTAGTTGGGGTCAATGATTTACCCTCTAGCATAAAGGCCTTTGCATCAGGATGCCAATACTCCACAAGAACATTGAGCAACCTAGGTTGTTCCCTCATGAACAAACACTGGAGGAACTTCCATAGCTCACACTTTTTTAGTGTGACGATGGCTATAGGGTCCTCTTCAACCAAAATATCAATTTCCTCATGCTCCCTCTCCCTCCAGTGAACACACATCCTGTTTCATGGCAAAGTGGAGGAGAGTTAGTACTTTCATTTTTATTTTTTCAAAGTCTTTCAAGGTGTATGTGGGTTGTTTCATACACAGCCGTGTATGTACGTGGGTTGGTGGTTTCCTACTCGAGTACATACACAGGCTAGCCTTGGACAACCCGCATACACGCAAGGCCTCTCTTTTAACAAGAGCGCGCCCCCTCAAAACCTAAAATTATTGCATAAAGAATGAATTGAATTGCAAGAGGGGGTGATTTCTACTTACTTGGCCAAAGAAGAAGGTTGTTTCGTCCATTGGATCTCCCATAATCTACTCTTTTAGCAAAGGGATATTTTCTCCTTTTGGTTGATTTTTGGATTGCAATGGTAAAAATGAGCCGTTGACTTCTATTTATAGAATGTTTTGGCCCTTTTTACCTATTTTTACCCCTTTTTGACCCCCTTTGTCATTTTTCCTGGCTTGGTGATCACTTGATTCCACTTTTGGGTTTCTTATTGGTCGTTTCGGTACTCTTTTTCTTTTGGTTTAGTAATTATTTTGGGATGGGTCACTTTTTGGGTATCATTTGGTAAAAGTCATTTTTTTT
>JZKD02S1642420.1:25165-38097 GCA_000966675.3 Picea glauca
TGGATTAATCTTGACCGTTCGAGAGTTGTGCGTCCAGTTCCAGACCCCCCCCCACCCATTAAAGGAAGAATGGCAAGGGGGCTTCGAAATGCATCCTCAGCTGTAGATCTGGGCAGGTGGACTCTGGCCATCCAGATATGCTTTCTACTTACCTTAATGCACATTCATGCTCCAGCGTAAAACTAGCATCTCTTCCTCACATCTGACGGCCATTACAACCCCTGAGATCTCCCGAAGGAATCTCGTTCGTCCATTGGGACTTAGCCACCTGCTATCGTCTCGTCATTATGGGTCGGAATTTGTCAAGGCAAGAGCCTGGGTTTTTGTCAACGTAATTCTCAAATCCTCGATCCCCGATTTCCCAAAATGGGTAATCTCTCGACACATCACCTCCTTAAATTGGATGGTCCACAACTGCTCCAGGATTTCCACCCAGGAAAGTCCTGATCCCTTGTCGCCAGAACTCCCGATCTCGTGATTCTCGATTTCTCGAAATGGGGAGATCTCACGACGCATGGCCTCCATCACTCTGACGACTCAGATCTATCCCGAGGTTTTCACCATGGAGAAATCCCAAACTCTTGTCAACAGGAATCCTGATTCTGTGATTCCCGATTTCCCAAAATGGGAACTCTTACGACATGTGGCCTCCGTTCATCGAACAAACCAGATCCATATTGGGATTTCCTCAGTGGAAAGTACTGATCTCTTGTCAACAGGACTCCCGATTTTCTGACTCCCGGTTTCTCGAAGTGGGTGATCTCTTGACACGTGGCCTCCATTCGACGGACGGTTCAGATCCATCCTGGGATTTCCACAATGGAAAGCCCCGATACACTGGAGTCTTAACCCTCGGGTAACTCCTAATAGATCCAACGACTGTCGGGTTTTTCAGCCGAGACCTGACAGCTCATAATGGTTCCTACCCATGCATTCTTCCACGACTCCCTGGGCGTGGAAAAGATCGACGGTCCAGATACTCTCATGAACCTTGGGGATCTACGGTCCTAAACTCTTCGCTACCCACGAAGACACAGGAAAAAAAAAGGGGTAAGGAATTTAATTCCCTACTTTCTCCTACTAATCTAACGGTCATGGGTGACCGCAGATTCCTCGACGAAATCTCATCCGTTGATTAATACCTATCAGGGTTAAAGTACTTAACACTCCATCTTCTTCCTCCAATCTGACGGTCATGAGTGACCACAGATCTCTCGACGGGATCTCATCCGTCAATTCTTTACTTCATCCTTATGCTATCATCTTGGTTTTCAAGAGGATCGTTCCTCCTCATACAGGATTACTAAGGCCTTACGCCTTCACAACCGTCTTCCCGGTTCTTGATGGGATTTTCAAGGAAGGTATTTCTATGGGGAGATTTACTCAGGGTAATACCTGAGGTATATAAGGATGTTATCCTCCCAAAAACCAGACGTGAAGTCTTAATTAGGTCAGTACGCACACAAATAATGAATTCATGAGGACATAAACCATACGTAGTCCTTCAATATAATCATACCACTACTAGAACTGATCAAAACACCACACAATCATTCTTATAATGAAATTCTTCACAGTTTCACAGCTTATGAGCATAATTATCAGAATAAACATATATATATATATATATTTCAAGATGCCAGAGGCAAAAAACTTATCAGAAATAACACCAGGGGTCAAGCAACTGCTAAGAGGGGTGCTCGTTTCCACCCAACCGTAGGCTTAACGACTCCCAGTGTATTTACCACTAGCCACCCCCGAGCTGAGACCACAATGCTGTGAGACTGCGTCTTCATTTTCTAGTGACCAGGAGCGAAGGTTGCAATCATTCCTCTCTGCTATCACTCACTCTATGTAATGCCAAATTTCTCCCCTCGCGTCTACCTCCAATCACTTCTACCCCACGCCTTATCCTCTTGCGAGGTTGCATGTAGCGCGATTACCCTCACGCTGATTAGGCCTGATGGTTCTACGGATGGGAGGTTCACCTCCCATCCCTCATTAAACCATCTACCTACTAGCCCGCGAGACATTTAATTTAGGGCCAGCGAGTCGCTTTTGGTTCTCCGGGCCAGTGGAGTCCAAATACGGTATTAATTCTCGGTGGAAGTTAACGCCACCTTTCCAGGTGCCTTCCACCGCCATCGTGGTCTCTTTTTTTGCAAATCCCCTCTCAACAGTCCTGCAATATAAATTCATAATGTTATTCACATTTATTGACCTTTTCCACAAGGTCCATTTACATCACATATTCACATTTATGAGTTTGCCACAGTTCTTGGCTAGTCCAGTTATTTTTACAAACTGGGGGAAGTGGGGTGTTACAGTCAAGGGGTTTTGGTCACCTCTAGGGTGCATACCAGTTGGCCATTCCCTATAGGTCTGGCTTGTATTTTTATTTTTGAAAAGACTCATAGGTGTATGCGCCCTATCTTGGGTCAGGCCGCGTACATACATGCTCTGCAAAGTAAACAACCCGCGTACATACACATGATACTGATGCAACAACTCACGTCTATGTTTCATGAAAGTTTTTTAAAGAGGGAGTTTGCCTCTTTCCTAATAGAAGTTAACACTTCTCAGGGATTTATTGAATCATCCAGAGTCTCTATCTATGGCCACATCTTGGGTAGAGGTTCCATTTTACTTGTTTCCTTGGTTTTCTTGTGTCTTCCGTAAAAGGTTTTGAGCAAGCTGTCAAGTCTCAAATCTGCCTTTTAGTTTCTTGGTTGAATCCCTACGATCCACAGTGGGATGAGGGTATTTACCAGTCTTGTTTTTAGTTTTATTTTTATCCCTTTTTACTTTCTTTGAAAAAACAAAAAGTTTACTTCAATTTTTTCTCTTTAAAGCGGTTAAAAAAAAAAAATTTCATTTTCTTGCATTTAGTTTGGTAAAGTAGTTAAAGTTTTTATTTGCAAAAGGAAAAAGTGCCTTTACTTTCAAGTTCTTCTTGTTTTCCCGAAACATAAGTAGCTTGTAGCCCAACAAAAGGAAGTTTTAGGATTTCTTTATTTACAAGATCTTGAAATATCAGTTAGAAAAGTTGAGTTTATAAAGAGTTAGTTATAAGCTTTGCTTTTAATTTCGAAGTAATTTTTCTTTTAAGTGCTTTAAATATCTTCTCCTTATTCATCTCTTTATAACACCATTAGTTTCACTACCACACCTTTTGAGTAAATCAAGCCTTAAAAATAATACCTAATCTAAAATACATTAGACTTTTATGTTTGTATTGTTCACAAACTAGTTTAGGGTTTTAGGGCCTTGAAGTAGGTTTGAAGAGGAAACTCTTCAAGGCCACTTCAAATCAAACATTGGAGTCTAAGTTAGGGATTAATTTAAGTCTAGTGTCGTAAGAGTTAGTCGGGACCCCCCTCTAACACATGGGATAAACACGAGGTCGCATGAGGAAAGATAGAGGAGATAACCCGTCCAAAGTTGGACTCAACGTAGTGGGGATTGTATATTGAGGGTCTTTCTCAGGAACAATACCGACTGCATTTTCCTACAGAGCTTCGTGGACCTTGAATCCATTTGAGATCCTCTATTGTCTTCTAGACCATTTTCTTTTGATACCCTTGAAGGGCTTTAGACTTGTTATCTTGCTCACTACGATCTGCATGACTGTCGATTGTACTTGCATGGTAACTAACTGCGAGATGAAAACCTAGTTGCCCATATTTTATAGACTTAAACATGTGACTACAGGGGTATATTGTGGTACCTAGGGCAGACGTCGGATAGTGCTTCGCAGAGTATACCGAGAGGGTTCTTCCGTGTGATCCATAGGATCTTTTAATGAATATGGTTGAGTTTTAAATTTGCATGTGTTAATTAACCATATGAGAAAATTAATGAAAGAATGAGGAAATGTGAGGAATCATGACAGCCATATACACATATGCATATCTGAAATGAAGTAATAAACAACAAACCATAACACGAGAATTGATAACGGATTTCGACACAACGTTGCCTATGTCTCTGGGCCTTTGTCTCTATGAGGGATGCTTCTTTATTTCTATTCAAAAGCTCAAAAGTACATCGTAGCAATGCCAATTGGCTACAAGACTAATATGGTCATTTTCTTCTAGATCTCTAGAACCCAACAAAGAAAACAACATGCAAAATGGATGTCTGGAGCTCCCAGAAATGGCATGCAAGCATCTGCTTCTCAATAGCTTCCTTGCATAAAAATGGCTTTGGCTTGGCTTTCCTTTAGCATAAATCTTCTTTGATTGTCCTACATGGCCTCAAACAGGCCTGGTTTTTATAGATCTGAAGTTGGTTATCCATCCCCAACTTCCTCCCAAAATTTGGGCTCCAAAAATGCCCAATATCTCCCAAAAATGGAGAAAATCCATTAATACAGGCATTAAAAATCAAATAAAAATCAAAACATTAACAAAACCCCACTTTTGTTTAATAATAGGGTGCAACCCCCAAACTTGCGCACCCTTGGTCATATGGTGGATGGCCATGTGGCCAGGCGTTGTCCCTATAGTGCGCTAGCCCCCCTATATCCGATTGGCTTATGGTTCTATGGCGTGTAGGCATAGGACCATTGGTTAACAATATATAACCCCCGTGCCTTTTTTGATGGAAAGCTCTTGGTCCTATGGGATCCACTCGAGATCTGAGGGCTGATCCCTATCATGACCCCCTGCGTGCTCGCTCGGTCGCTTGGTTCCATGGCATGTGAATAGACCATGGGCTGGGGCTAAGCCCTAGCCCTTTCTGCCCCCAAATATCCCTTGCAACAAACTTAAATATAAATTTTGTCATATAGTTGTTAAGTACCAAGCGAGGGCAGGTTGGCTAGCCCAGCCCTGCCAGTCCATATACTATGGGAGGTTGGGGGTTCGACTCCCGTGGACTCCAACCATTTTTACATAAACCAGAGAGCCAACCACAGGGTGCCATGTGGCAGCCCATGACTGGGCCACGTGGCACCTCTCCAACCAATCAGACTCTGCCACCTATCGAGCGACGAATGTTCCACGTGTCTACCATGTACCTTGCCACCTTCCAGCTTGTGTCACATGTCTGCCACATCACTTCCCTATCAACCTTGCCACTTGTCTGCCATGTCAGCCTGTGCCACATGTCACCCCTACAGTGGTGACACGTGTCACCCTCTGATTGGTCCAATTGTACCTGTCGTACTCACTATCACCTGCCACGTGTCATCTCCAAGAGATGCCACATCATATGTACGGTCGTATGGCCTATACAGTCAGCCTACCACGTGGCACTGTACAGACTCTACAGTCACCCATTTTTTTCCCTGATTGGGTTTTCGGACAGAATGTGATATCTTGCGCATACAAAGCCCGTTTGACAAAATAAATATATGGACAGAATTAGGAAGACGAGACAGACATAATGGTGCTAGTTTTGTCATATTCCGAGCACTTTCATTTTTGAGCCTTTTTGAGCCCTGTCAGGATCCTGGATCTGATTCTGGATCACCGTGTTCGAGTTTCCCTTACACTGGTTAGTTGCTTTATTGTTGATCAGTGTAACTGTCCTTCCTACTAGATAGTCAATTACTTGATTTGTCTTTAGGAAACTTTTTAGTCTGTTCTTTGTGTTCTACGCTAATCAAGCCTTAATGTGTCGTTTGGTCATTTCACAAAGTGGAAGATCAACAACTCCGTTGATCATGAAGGATCCAGGGCCTATCGTCGGTTACATTGGAGCCACCTCCGCCACCATTGAGGAAAAGACTTGAACAAGAAGGGTTGTTCGAAGTGACCAAGCCACAGGAAGTTGTGCCCGAGATTGCTCCACGAGGGTACTTTTCGACTCCAGAGGAACCTACCATTTTTTACCTTAAGGCAGGGGCTCTCAAGCCAACTAACCCTCTGATTACTTATTTGTTGATGTCGATCTTGATTCAGAGTGTCCCTCCGAGGTGACATCTTTTGAGCGCCAACTAGTCCTACGAGAGACAATGGAGGCAAATGCTGGTACTTCATCTAGGAATCCTCATACTCCCATTACGACTACTACCGCAAGGGGCATCCTACCTCCTCTCCCACCTTCGCCAGCCAGGACAACAGTGGTCTCAACTCCCTCAACTTCGGGTAGTGGTTTGATACCATTATCAACTTTGACCACTTCTCTTTCTACTCAGAGTGTGAAGGGCCCTCCATTCTCATATGGGATGCCTGACTTTGATACAAACTCAGTTCTTACTATTCTACCTTATAGACCATGGGTCAGGGGGCAGGGAGCTTGAATGCTCCCGTGCAAGGGTAAATCAGGGGCAATTCTACCCCTTTAATTCTATCCCTTACGATGGGGTTCATATATCTCCTCTGTCCCCTTTGCTCAGTGGTGCTTTTCAACAACCAATCGGGGCAAACAATAATTATAGCTTGCTTGGTGGAGGCAGTTTAGGACCTTTGTCTTATACAATGTCGGTGGGATCTATTCCATTCTCTTTGTTCGGTGTGTTTGGGAATAATTTTTTTTCTTCGGTTGTTGTCTCGGCTAGGGATAACCCCATTTTTGGTCAATAGAACCCGGTGCAAGGTACTATTCCTTCACAGGGAGCGACAACTGGAGTTTTCTCCACACAGGGTCTTTGGAATCCTTGGTAGGGATGAGTTCCCTCGTAAGGGATGTCGGTTGGGGGATCAGTTCCCTCACAAGGGATGTTGATCGGGGGAAACCCCTTCCATACTCAATGGAAACCCATGCATGGCTCCATACCCATGCCCGTCGGATCAACTGGGGGCATCCCCTTCCAAGATCCTTAGAACACAATGTAGGGAGCAATCCCTGCACAAGCTATGTCGTCCAATTTTGAGAGTTAGTCAATGATACCCCAACATACGTAGTTACCCTATGTTGGTCAAGGCCTTGGTTTTTACCAAAACCTTAGCTAAAAGTCCAATTTTTCCTAGCAACCTTGTGCCAGTCAAACTCCGGGACCCTATTTTCCTGTAAATAGTTCATAATCGAAACTACCGTTTCTGGAAACGCTACATCTGCTAGACTTGTTAAGATTACTGAATGACACAATTTGTCACGATCCACATTGGCCCCCCATGCTGACTAAGTTTCCTTTGGATATTATGAAATATGAGGGCAAGCATAGCGAAGATCCATGGTGATCATGTGACAAATTTTCATTTATGGTGTTCGTTAAACTCATTGAAAGACGACTATGTCTAGTTGCGCCTTTTTCAACGCACTCTTATGGGGGGTGTTTCGAAATGGTATATTGAGCTCGATCACTCGAGTTACTCTTACTTCAACGACTTGGAAATGGTATTCTTGAAGCATTTCCAGTTACCTATGAGATACGATGTCGACACCAAATTGTTGGCCAACTTTGAGAAAACCAAGGCCGACCACATCTCTAATCATATCCGAGAATGGCAGCGTAGAAAGAGCTTAATTAATGTCAAAGTACCTCTTTCTTTTTTGCTTGAGTGGTTCTTGAAGTCTTTGGTGCCCTGTGTATCCAAGGACATAGCGACTTCTAGAGTGTTTTTAGAAGAGGAGGCGATTATGAGAGATCAACAACTTGAAATGATATACTCGCAGTCTAGCATGCTATACGATATTTTTCTAGATGTGTCGTGGTCTACTCTTGATAAGGCCAAGAAAAATTCTGGACCCCATGCTGAAAGTATTGTGGGCTCAACACAAAGCAAGTCCACAGACCTATTTTCGAATCAATTGCAACAATTTTTGAAAGAACATACTGTGGCCAACCAGACTCCAAGTTCGGCTATTCCCCCTACCCAGACGTCGAATGTACACAGTGTACAGTTGATGAATCTCAAGGCCAACCAACAGCCTGAGGGAAAGAAGAAACAATGAAATAAGAAGGGTAAAGGGGATAAAAAGGCTACCAATAATGCTAGCGGGGGAAAAATGGAAAATAAGAAGTCAAAGTATCTGTGTAATCTTTGCACGGAAGACCACCTGACTCATCTGTGCCATCGACTTGCATAATCCCAGAAGCTCTTAGAACAACAACAACTTGTTGTGCTGATGAATCCTTTTCCACAAGGTAAAAACATGGTTGAGGCTTCCTCATCCACGAGTGTGGTAGGGTGAAGTTAGAGACCTCTCGTGCCTACCAATAACAACCCAGCCACAAATATATACATGATGAATGTCGAGGCTCATTTAGCGACCAGGGCCCAAGACTACGAAATGTCAAAATCTGCCTAGAAGGCAAGGAAGCCACTAAGCCACCGAATCCTCTCCAAATCGAGAAGGCGGTGGGTGAAATGATGACTCACATCCCTAAAGGTGCATTTAAGAAGGCTTCTCATAATCCAAATGCGAGGGCCACCCAGAACTACTACGTTGTAGAGGATGTGGCATAGACACCTTGCGTGATGTCCACTTTGGAAGTCCTCCAGAGTTTCCCCTCACAAAGAAAATCTCTATTGTCTTCCTTGGGAGTGACAGAGACTTGAAACCCATAAGCGATCATTTTTTATCCAACCGACTTAAAACCTCGTCTTCCTTACCATGTTTCCTTTTAGATAGTAGTGTCTTACACCACGAAATATTTTACGCGGAACATTTTCCGTACAGTGGTTGACGAGGGTGCCTCGAATTGCATGATGTCATTTGCATGTTGGAAGGCCATTGGCCAGCCTGGGTTGTCTCTGTCGCCTACATTTCTTACGACATTTGATAGTCGATCATTTAGACCACGCCGAATTATTTCTTCCTTCCCTGTGCAGTTGGGAGGTAAAACTGTGTGTGTTGAAGTTGAAGTGGTCGATGCGCCTCTCGACTACAACTTGTTGTTAGGAAGGACTTAGACTTATTTGATGCATGCAGTGATTGCTACATTTTTTCGGGTCTTGTGTTTTTCGCACGAGGGCTAGATTGTGACCAGTGACTAGTTGTCCTTCACTCGTCCTGACCCTTCATCAGGGGCTTCCACAGTCCTAATGATTAATAGTCCACAACCCGTCACTATCAACTTAGGTGTTGGTTTGTTTCCATTGTTGATGGGAACTTTTGATTACCCGCCACCTTCTAGCGATGTAAAGCTTATATCAGTTGTTCCTAACCAGCCAAGGGATACAATTTTACAAGTGTCTTCATTTCGAACAAGCTACTTTAACAATCTATGGAATTTACCATCCCCATCGATCTCGATGGAAGGAATAGGGGATTGTGGCATGGCCATGCCCTTATCCATGACTGAGGTTGTGTATAACATTTTCCAACAGACTTTGGCCACCCCAATTCGACTTCTGCCTAGGAGTTAGATCCAGTTCTCGATCCTATTTGGGCTCAAGAATATATTTCCACTCAAGATATTTTAGACTTGGTCTTGCCATCTGATGAGGCGATTCTCGAGGCAATGACTGGTCCCGACAGACCTTGGTATGATCTACATCATAGATCTTACTTCCTTCCCAAGTTAAGGATAATAAAGGCAGGAGAATTCGTTTCGATCGTGAATGGAGATAATTCTTTTCATATAAATCCTCTAGCTACACACATAATTTACGCCTAGGGTAACATGGAAAACATTGATACAATGATTCCAATCGATATCTCCAAAACCCCTGGCATTGTGGAGAATTTTTTCGTCAGAGCAGATTGCTCCCCGAAGAGATTTGAACTTACACTGAGTCATTTAAATAATTTCGCGATGTTTTTTCCTCGTCTTACGAGGAGATGCCAGGCATCAACCCATGAATTGGCGAGCATAAAATTATGAATTATTCTTATGCCTAACCAGTCCGATAGAATATTCATCCAGTAAATCCTAGAAAAGTGGTAGCAATCAAGGCAGAAGTAGAAAAACTTCTTAAAGCCGGTTTTATCTACCCTATACAGTTGAAGGAATGGGTGTGAAACCCGGTTCAGGTTAACCAAAAATAGGGCATGATTCACTTGTGCATGGACTTCCATGATTTGAATAAGGCTTGTTTGAAAGACAACTTTCCCACCCTATTCATAGATTATATTGTCTATGAATACACAGGATGCGAGGTATTTTCATTCATGGATGGTTTCTCGGGATACAATCAGATTCAAATCAAAACTGAGGATCAACATAAAACAACTTTTATTTGTCCTTGGGGGACATTTGTGTATTGTAAGATGCCTTTTGGCCTAAAGAATGCTGGAGTGACCTTTCAGTGTGCCATGTCGTTTTATTTTCATGATCTTAGACATATATTCAAGGTGTACCTTGATGATCTAGCATCACACTCTCGCAAGAGATCTGATCATTCTACCCATCTTTGACTAATCTTTGAACAATGTCACTACTATCAGATTCACTTGAATCCTAACAAGTGAGTTTTAGTGTGACGTTAGGTCGTATTTTAGGTTTTATTGTATCAAATATAGGGTCATGGTCGATCCTCTCAAGGTTGAGGTGATAGTTCAATTTCCTCCCCCATGCACAATACCTCAACTTCAGATCTTATAGGGGAAAGTGAATTTTCTTCAGCGTTTTATCGCGAATTACACCGAGATAACTAAAGGGTTTATGCGTCTCTTGAAAAAAGGGATCCCATTCTGTTGGGATGAAGCTGCTTAGCGCTCCTTTGAAGTGTTAAAATGTGCCCTGACATCTGCCTCTCTACTCTATCCTCCTGATTATAACATATATTTCTTGTTGTATTTGGTTGTTGTAGAGTCGACCATCGGCATGGTCTTGGTTCAAGAGGATGATCTACTCGAAGAGAACATTATATATTACCTTAGCCAAGGTCTGGTTGGACCATAACTCAACTATTCTCATGTTGAGAAAATTTCTTTGGCAGCCATTCATGTTTTCCAACGATTTCGCCACTACATTTTTCTTCCCAAGACCACTTTCATTGCCGTCGTCAACCCTTTTCAATACGTTTTAACATGACGGGTCATTGGCAGAAATATTAGTAGATGAATAGTCATCTTACAAGAGTTTGAATTGGATTTTGTTTCTACTAAATCCAAAACGTCGTTGGTCTTTTCCGAACTCATTTCAGAACTTCCGGTCGAGTCTAGTGATATCATGCCCAAAGAGTATCCTATTAAGAGATATATTTTTCTAATTGCATCTTCGTACCCCTGGTAAGGAGATATACTTATGTATCTCCAGACTTTGAATTTCCCCACTTCTTCTTCCCACGATGAGCGTCGACGAATTTGACATCAAAAGTGAAACTATCTTATACTTGATGACACATTGTATCATCGAGGCATGGATTGAATTCTTTGCTGATGCCTTATCCATGAAGAAGAAGATCTCGTTTTGAACTACTGTCACACTGGAGCATGTGGTAATCATTTTTCTGGGTTGGAAACAACCCAAAATATTCCACGTGAAGGTTACTTCTAGCCCTCGTTAATCAAGGATTGCATCGAGGTGGTCAAGAAGTGCCACTCATGCCAGATATTCTATCGGAAGATGTGGGCACATCCTACTCCTATGTTTCCTGTCATTGTCGTTGGTCCTTTCACCAAGTGGGGGATTGAATTCACTACATGTCACTCGACCTCAACCAGGGGGCATCGTTATATCATCATAGTAGTAGAATACTTCACAAAGTGGGTCTAAGCTATGCCAACGTTTAGTAATGATGGATAAATTGCAACTCTTTTCATCTTTAATTAGATAGTAGCAAGGTTTAGTATCCCGAAGGAGATTGTCACTGACCATGGAAGTCACTTCCAAAACAAAATGATGACTGAGTTAACGTCAAAGCTCGAGTTCAAACAAGAACATTCGTCACCTTATTACCCGCAAGCGAATGGTCAAGTTGAAGTTGTGAATAAGTCTCTCAAGACTATTCTTCAGTGGGAGATCAATTCTGCGAAGTCAAATTGTCATTTTATGTTATATTCAACATTGTAGGCCTACCAAACGTCTGCGAATACTGCCACCAGTTTTTCACCTTTTCAACTCGTATAAGAGCTGGAAGCAGTCTTACCTATTGAGTATCAGATTCCTTCTTTAAAGTTGGCAGTGGAATTACTTCCAGACACTTCATCGCTTGAGGAATGCCTTCTATCTCTCGAGCAGCTCGATGAGCAGCGTCTTGATGAAACCTTAGCCAATGAGGCTCATAAGAAATGAGTCAAGTGTCAGTATGATTAGTTTGTTCATCCTTGAATTTTCTCTGAAGATGATCTTTTCCTAGTCTATGATCAAGACAAAGATCCCCTGGGGGTAGGAAAGTTCAAACCCATGTGGTTCAAACCGTTGATTGTGAAAGAGGTCTTGAATAAGGGTTCTTACCGTATGGTTGATTTTGAAGGAAACGCATTGGTAGAGCCTAGAAATGGGCTCTACCTCAAGAAGTACTACTCTTAGGTTGGTCACCTAGGTGACTTCTTGTATATATGTATAACTTCTTATACATTTTTTTTCTTTTTTGTTTTGTGGATGTGTAGTTATTTATGTCTTCTTTTTCACTGTGGCAGATGTCAAGTGAATGAAATATGTATTTTGGGTTCATGCACAACGCTAGCCAACACAATCGAAGGCTTGCTTCCCCAGCTTGGGTGATTTTCACACCTGGAGGCCAGTTTCTATCTTCCAGAGGTATTTGTCTAGGTGATGCCACAAACAATCTTGTCGAATACAGTGCAGTGATAGAATTGCTTCATGACACTTTTTCACACGGAATTTCTCACCTCTGGGTCTACTTAGATGCGCAGCTGGTTGTGTCCCAGTTAAATGGGTTTTACCATGTTTATGATCCCACTTTGCACTGATGATTACTTATGGTACATCTCTTAGAATGTTCTTTTGATTACATTACATATATCCATGTTCGTAGGAGATTTAATCATCTAACATATACTCTAGCTAATCAAATATTAGATTGGCATGTTGCACACACATAAAAAGAAAAGCACACACATACACATGTAAATACATTTGTAAAAAAAAATGTCATCCATAAGACATTAAATATGTAAATATATATATA
>JZKD02S1642420.1:46974-56999 GCA_000966675.3 Picea glauca
ACATAATGTATGATAGTGCAATTTATATTATATTATATGAATATCTATAATTATATATATATTAACTTAAGATTGATAGTATTACTACGAGTATATGTGAGTTATAGTGAATAATTAGTGTAATTATTACAATTGTATAAGCATGTTATCGTGAATAGTTAAGGTATATTAAGTGAGTTAATGATAGTAAATGAGATTTGATGCATATTAGCGAGTGTGTTATAGGGATGACATAGCTAGCAAGGAAAGAGGGTTATCAACTTACCCAAACAAGTTACCAAGCTTAGAAGCTTTTGACCCCAACCTTTAGCCACTTACCCTAAAGAGAGTAATGTTTGTTTATAGACAAGTAAAAAAAAAAACTTACACCTAACCCTATGTTTCCAAGTATAAGTTTGAGAGAATGTGAAATGCCTTAAAATCTTCCCTAACAAGCCTTTGGTTTGATGTAGATTCAGTTATTCAATATGGTTAGGACTCAGGGAAATCGAGGCCGAGGGGCATCGTCGCAAGGACCACCAATGTCGACTCTGCCACCACCACCACCTGAATTAACTCTCATTTTGCACTCTTTAGAGGATATTAATAAGACATTAAAGGGACACCAGTAAAAATATGTCAAAGTGGAACCCCCATCATCTGGAGTGGGTAACCCTGAAGTGTCAAGGGACTCAGAGGGAGGGCCTCCACCAGGGGACATCACAAGAGAACTACAGAAGATCAAACTCCCAGAGTTTGTTGGGGGTCGTGCAAGTGAATGTGCAGAGGCATGGTTGGAAGGAATGACATGATGTTTTTCCTTAAGAGACTATGCTTCATCATCAAAGGTGAATATAATGATATTTCATTGGAGGGACAATGCCTTGAGATAGTGGGGTAATATGGAGAGGAAGTTGATCCATACCCCAGACACCATCTCATGGGAGATTTTTGAGGAAAGGTTTTGGAGGAAATATTTTCTTGCGTACTATGAGGAGCAATAGGTAGAATCATTTCATGCTCTAGTTCATGGAAACATGATCATGGAAGAGTATGAGATCAGTTTCATGGAGATAGTAAAATATGTCTTGTACATGGATACCGATCAATGACAGGAAGAACATTTGTTTACAGGTTAAACCCTAAGATAAGGGCCATGGTAAGGATGTGGAAACCATCATCAGTATCTGAAGCAGTTGAAAATGCTCATTATGCAAAGGAGCATATGATCTTAAATGAAGATATGAGGTCAACCATTCCATAACATCCTAGATTCGTGGGGAAGGCCCCTAGGACTTTCTCCAGGGGAGGAAGCTCTAGGCCACCTCCTTATGGTAATAGAGTCACACCTAGAGAAGCTATGACAGGTATTTCAATGACAGCGAGTGCAACATCCCACTCATCACCAACGACGTAGGCATGTCCATGACCTTCTCAGGGAGCAGTTAGTAGGGGTAGGGGGTCCAGGGGAAGGGACTCATTTTAGAGATCGTCATAGGGAAGTGTCCAGGTTCCATATCGTTTTACTTATTGGGGGTGTGGAGGACCTCATTACCAACTTGACTATCCAAAGTCACAAGTAGGCTTTGTGCATAGAGAAGTAAAGGCCCCGATCAGAAGTGCGAGTAGTAGCCACTAGATTTATGCAACGGTTAATAATCACCAAGAATAACATCAATACAAAGTGGTGGAGTCGTTAGGTATGATAAATCATGTCAATGTTAAAATTGTATTTGATTCTTGTGCTACAGATAGTTTCATTTCACCTTGTGCATTAGAAAAGTGTGGGTTGGCAACCTACAAGCACGATGAATTTAAATAAGTTGAGATGGCTTCGGGGGAAAAACAAGTGGTAGAACCTAGCATCAATAATTTTCTAGTATACCTAGGAGTGTGTACTACTAGGTTGAATATGTATGTCACTGGTATAGGAACGTATGACCTAATCATTAGAATGGATTGGTTAGAAGCCCATCGAGCTATGGTATATTGTTTTGCAAAAAGGGTGCTTTGTATTGACAATGAAGGAAGGTCAGTAGAGATCCATAGTGTATGGAGGAAGGTGTCTCTACACTTTGTCTTGAACATGAAGGTTAAATGTTGCATGAGGCAAGGTTGTTGATTATATGTAGTGGAAGAAGTCAATGATAGGAAATAACCCTCCATGGATCAATATCCAATATTGTCATAGTTTAAGGATGTTTTTTCGAAAGAGTTTCCAGGGTTACCTCTTGAGAGGGAGCTTGATTTTACCATTGAGCTAAAACCTGGTGCATAACCAATTTCCAAGACATCGTATAGGATGACGATACCAAAAATTTTTGAGTTGCAGATGCAGTTGAAGGAACTACTTGATTTATGGCTAATAATCCCTAGTGTCTCACCTTGGGGTGCACCAGTAATTTTTGTTAAGAAGAAGGATGGTTTCTTATAATTGCGTATATATTATAGGGAATTGAACCATGCTACAGTGAAAAATAGGTACCCAATTCCATGACTAGATGATCTCTTTGATTAGATGAAAGGAGCAATAGTGTTCTCAAAAATTGATCTACGATCAGGGTATCACCAGTTAAGGATTAAGGAAGGTGATATTCCTAAAACTACCTTTCGAACTCGATTTGGGAATTATGAGTTCATTGTAGTACATTTTGGTTTAACCAATGTGTCAACAGTATTCATGAGCCTCATGAATGGTTTATTCCCAAAGTACTTAGATTGCTTTGTACAGGTCTTTCTGGATGATATCCTCGTCTATTCCAAGAATGAAAGAGAGCATGAGGAACACTTGCGAGTGGTGTTGTCATTCCTTAGAGAGAAAAAATTGTATGGAAAGTTTTCGAAGTGTTCTTTCTTCCATAAATAAATTCACTATATAGTTCATATCATTTTCGGTGAAGGAATCTCTGTGGACCCAGAAAAGGTAAAGGCCATTATGGAATGGCCAGTGCCAAAAAATGCTCATGAGGTAAGAAGATTCATGGGGATAGTGAGTTATTATTGGAGGTTTGTGGAAGGGTTCTCTAATATAGAGAAACCCATCACCACCTTGCAACGCAAGGGGGTCAAGTATGAATGGACAAAAGAATGTGATTTTGGCTTCATCGAGCTTAAGAGGTTACTAACTAGTGCACCAATTCTACGAGTGTCGGATATGGAAAAAGACTTCATAGTCTACACAGATGCCTCGAAGTAAGGATTGGGGGCTGTACTAATGCAGGATGGGGGAGTGATAGCATATGTGTCAATAAATTTGAAGAAATGTGAGGATATTTACGCTACTCATGATTTAGAGTTTGCACTTGTAATGCTAGCTCTCAAGCTTTGAAGGCATTATCTAGTGGGGTAAATCTTTGAGCTCAAAACTGACCATGAAAGCTTAAATCATCTCTTCACTCAAAGAGATCTCAATGCTTGACAGAGGCAATGGAGTGAGTTTATGAGTGAACATGATTTTGGAATTTCGTACATCAAGGGAAAGGTGAATGTGGTCACGAGCGCCTTGAGAAGGAGACCACGTGTCTTCTTCTTGGTACACTTAAAAGTTAATTTGAGGGAGCATGTGTTTGAAAACTTCTTGGATATAGTTGGTATTTAAAGGTTACTTCAACCCTCCAGAATGGGAGGCAATTAGATCCAAAGTATGAAGGATATAACCTGGAAGTAGATGGATTATTCAGATATCATGGAAGGATGTACATCCTTGAAGGTAGGGATATTCAAAGCATCATACTCAAGGAATCCTGTAAAGCCCTTTATTGTGCACATCAGTGTGTGAAGAAAATGTACGCAGACATGAAGAAGATTTTACTCTGGGTAGGAATGAAGCATGATGTATTCCATTTCATCACCAAGTTCCTAGAGTGTCAACAAGTGAAGGCTGACCACCACCACTCGGAAGATCTCCTACAACTGCATGATGTTCCTATGTCCAAGTGGGAAGTCATTTCTATGGATTTTGTTGTGGGATTGCCACTCACATCGTACATACACAATGCCATTCTTGTGATAGTTGATAAGTTGACCAAGAATGCTCATTTTATTCTAGTTAGAGACACTTATGATGCCACTGATGTGGCACACATGTTTATAAGTGAGGTCATTCGTCTGCATGGGTTACCTAATAAGATCATTTCAGATAGGGACTCTTGATTCACATCTAGATTTTGGGCAAGTTTATTATCAGCATTGGGAACTTAGTTGAACTTAAGCACAACATATCATCCTGAAACAGATGGAAAAAATAAGAGAGTAAATTAGGTTATGGAAGACATGCTTAGAATGTATGTAATGGATAATCAAACCCATTGGGAGAAGTACCTACCTTTGGTAGGGTTTGCCTACAATAACAATTTTTATATCTCCATTGGAATGCCACCCTATGAAGCTCTGTATGGATTTCCATGCAGGATACTGTTGAGTTGGGAAAGGTTAGAAGACTGAGTGACAGTTGGGCCAGAATTGATTCAAGAGATGGAGGAACATGTGATTCATATTAGGTAGTGACTAAAGGAAGCACATGATAGACAAAAAATTTATGTTGATGCACATAGAAATGACCAAAGTTATAAAGTGGGAGATCAAGTTTTCATTCATATTAGACCTAATAAGAGTACCATTTGATTCGATAAGGGGACAAATTCGTCGCCTCGATTTATAGCACCTGTTGTTCTTGAGTTTATGTTTTAAGGCTATAAAACATACCATCAAGGCATCCGTAAATGATTTTAATGAAAAGATTTGGAAATAAGGAATCAAAGAAAGATCAGAGCAGATTCAGTTTTTTAGCTGTCTCTGTCTTTCTTCTTGTTGCTCTTGGATTCTAATGTCTCGCTCAATAGAAGCCCATGATCATTCTAACTCATCCCTATTGGTTGTTGTTTGTAAAATAGTATTAAATAAACTTAGGGCAATGCTGGTTTGATCCTGAAGGCCCGTTTCTACATTAGGTTGTCTGCTACTAGGGACAGTCATGGATGAAAAAAATTAAAAAGTTTATACATGGGTTTTTTATCAATTGGTTACTTCAGATTTCTAGAGATTAGATTAAGGAAGACAATTTTAAAATCAAAAAACAGTAATGTAAAAACACATTCAAGGTCATTTCCTGGTTTTGTAACAATTTTGAAATTGTAAACAATGAAACACAATACAGAGAAATATAAGGCTTTTATCAAGAAAGAATCTTATATTTCTATTGACGATGATAAATAAAAACAAGGTTTCTAACAGAGTTAAATATTAAGGAACAAAAGGTTTTACAGGTCTTAAAATTACTAAAGCAATTTTAGAGGAAAGACTGTAAAACGTTCAACATCCAAACCAATCTAAAATAATAAACCACAATGTATATAAATTCAAATCGATTAATTGCTAGAAAAACATTTAAAAGGAAAATTTAACACAACATGATAAACAGGGGAAGACACATAGCTACAAAATTGCAGGATCCAGAATCTCGTTTGCGATTTATATTCCGATGAACTTCAAAACTGATATTACAAAAATGGCTATCTCCAAAATTTCTGAAGCCCTTTCTCAGCCTTTTGAAACTATATTTATACATTTCTATCAAAGTTTCTCGTTGGTAACTAACCAACTACCTAATATTACGGTTACATAAAATAATGTCAACCGTTTACAATTTCTTTCAAAATTCTAATAAATAAAAACATTTAAAAAGTTTTAAATTTGCGTTGACGAACTTTCTTTCTCTGCTTCAACGCATTGAACACATTTTCCCAAAAAGTTTACTAAGATCCTGGGAGGCTCGGGTATCTCATTTTCTTCAAAAGAGAAAAATCTTATCTGTAAATCTGGCAACCGACTTTCTATCATTTTCTCTGTGAATATAACATTTTTCAACCTTAAACTTGAAGTTACCATCCACTTATGGATTTCTGTAATGTTGACCAATTTAATATTTGAAATTTCTTCTTTCTTTTCTTCGAGCTCCTCTCTCGACTTCAGTTGATGCATGACAATGTTGACTTTGCCTAATAACCTAGAGCAACCATCTGTCCCGATATTTAATGAGTCTTTTTCAAAGAGATTGAAGATTCCTTGACAGTCTTTGTTAACTTCTTTTGTGATTCTTTTATATTCAGCCAATTTTGATTCCCATACTTTTATCATTATATCTCCTTTTACCTGTTCAGAAATAGATAATTTCTGATTTTTTCCAATTTCTTCTTTTAATGAGGAAGCCACTGCTTTCTGAAAAGTAGTCCTTGCTGCTTTCACTTCTCTTTCTTTCTCGAACACCTTTTCCATGGACCTATTTGATTCCTGAAAATAGTTCTGGATTATTTCCAGATTACATAATACTTTCTGTTGTTCTTCTTCTATTCTTACATATATCTCTGATGCCTGTGTCCTGAAATTTTCAATTTCAATTACCTGGTTAGCAATAGAAATAATCTTGTCTTGCAAAAATTTATTTTCTTCTCCCAGCTTTTGAACCTGTTCTTGAGTGACCTGTATCATGTGTTTTGCCTCATCCAAGTTTTTATTCAACTTTTGCATTTCTTTCATATCTTTGAGTCTAGCTTGTTATAGATCCTTCTGTATTCCCTAACCAATATTTCTTTCATTTTCCTTTAATCTGTCTTGCAACTGAATTATTTCTTGATCCTTCTATTCAAGCATAGTTGTTAGGTTTCCCACAGAATATATATTAGCTGATGCTATAGCAACCATTGTTCCTGCTAATTCTGTAGCGAACTCTCCATCCTTGAGTTTCTTCCCATCAATGATAACTTTATGCCTTTTGATCGTTCCTTCTCCTCTCAAATGGATTTCTTGTTTCAAGACTGCTCTTCATTTTTTGCTGAAAAAATAATCAGATGCGGGGATTTCATCTCTTGAAATCGACTCCATATCACTGACGTATAGAACTCGTTCATGAGGGGTTTTGAAAGTTGACTATAATGGAGTCAAAGTTGTGATAGGACTGCCAAGTTCTTTTGAAGCAGTTCCTCCAATCTTTTTTGGAATATCATCAAGAATTATTGGACTTGTTTCCAGTTCTTTTACTTTCTCTATCCCTGGTTCTTTTATCTGAGAACCCTCTGTGTTTTGAGAAGGTATTTCAGAATCCTTCAACTTATATTTGTCATTAGATTTATCCTGAGTATCAGTTTCAAACCCTGGAGGGGTTTCTTCCTGTTCTGGCAATGAAGTTGATATTTCACCTTGTAAAATCTTCGGCAGGCAGCTTCGCCTATGTCTTTGAAAAGATGTAAACCCAGCCTGTGAGTCAGGTGGCAAGGCCTGTACTCTGTTCTGCACTTCGTCATAAGATTTAACGTCTTTGAAAATATCATCATAAACAGAAACTTCATGTTCATAAGATTTTAAATTACAATGTATGTAATGTCGACTAATTATTTGGTAAGGGTCATGTTTTCTGTGCTTGATGTCTACTAATTTCACTTCCTCTAATGACTCGGCCTCCACCTTAGAATGTCCTAAGTTTAATAAAGTAAATTTCCCGATATGAACAAGAAAAGATGGCCATGCTTTTTTCTGAAGGGCTTTTAATTCTAACCCAATACCACCCTTGGCTAACTGATAAGCCACTTCTCTGCATACCAATCTATCTGGTAAGAAATTTGGGAGTGCGTGAGGAGGAATAGAACAACCATAAACCCTAACATAGGAAAAAATTTCCTCAATAAACCAATCGACAATCAATTTGAGGCTTTCTATGACTGCGTCAGAAATGCAAGGGGGTTCACATCCAAAGAATATTTTGTTCATAGGGATAATTACATAATGACAAACATCATAAAAAACATCTTTTGCATTTTCCTCCCAGAGAGCTGAGTGGTATTTATGGACAGGTTCTGGGCAGGAAACATTCCAACTCCAATTCATTAATGGAAAAGGAGTCATAAAACAAATGGAATCCATAATATATGCAGACATATAAAAAGATATTGGTTGTCCCTTCGACCTGGCTGCTTTATAATTTACAACCTCTTGTGTGAGGTTATCTGAGAAAAAATTATGCCAGTTAAAACTACGCCCTTCTGAAACTTCATCTAGGAAGGGTGTCCAGTCTGCATGAAAGTGACAGGGATCTTTTCTCCCGAAAAGTCTGCATAACATCATGGCTGCGTAAACCATATATTCGTTTAAAGAGGCTGAGGCATAAATCCTATGAGCATCGGCCCTAAACTTTTCTTCGGACCTCGCCCATCCTCTAATCATGTCGACATAAGTCTGGCCTCCTTCAACACATTCCTTTCTTTGAAACTCAACTACAAATTCAACATTAAAAGTGTGTCTATAATTCGGCGAGAGTTTATACATTACTTGAATGTGCTCGGGCCTGAATGAGCCGACGACAGCTTCTTGCTCATTTAGAATGATTCTTGTCGGGATGTCCACCCTATTCAGAGCCCAACAGATCATATCGGTATTTATTACCAACCTCGGACGTGCAACAACCTTACGAAGCTCAGATTCAACAATGTCTCGGAGATGATTTTCTGAAGCAGGGTCGTGATATTTAAGCTCATCCTCCAGCTTTTCGGAAATTTTAGTCCACGATTTGATGGAGTGTACTCCGGATACAGTAGTATCGGAGATAATATCACCTTCCGGTTGGTCTTCGTTTTTCTTCGGTGCTTTTTTGGGTGCCATAGCTCTACATTTAACTTGAAAACCTGTCATAGAGAGTGGATGAAAAACTTAGCTTTGAAAAGAAAATACAGACGTTCGATCGTTTAATTTGAATATATCTTACGTATAGTGAGAATCATACATCTGTCACAAAATAAAAGCTCGTAATCAAGAGAATATTTTCGGAGATATGCATTCAATGTCCGTACTTAGGCTTTCTCATCATTTTCAAATATAAAGAGAAACATACTAAATCAGAACACGAAGCATTAATGAACATTCAAAGAAAAATTAATTTTAAAACTATTTAGAAAGTGCATTTATTAGTGTTAACTTTGAGTTAAATCTGAAAACATGGTTTTCAGGGTTTCGTCAGTCTTGATGTCGAAAAATATGTCATCGAAGAAACCCGATTGCCAAAATCGCGATGTATTAATTAAAATTAAAACGTTTTTAATATGTTGATTAATTGAGATTCAATATTTTCGAGATTTCGTTAATCGGAAAGTCGAAAGTCGAGATTTCGAGAAATCTGATGACATGAGTCATGCTCTCATGGAATCACGAATCCCGAAATCGCGAAATGGCGATGACCCGTTTCTTTAAAAAATGATTTAACTTATCTTAATCAACTCAATAATCAAGATTAAGGCCAAAACATATATAGTTTTATTTCAAATGTGAATTATGAGTCAGGATTTTGGTGATCGGGATTTCGGGAAATAGGATGACAAGAAACACGCTTCTCATAGAACCGCGAATCCCGAAATCGCGATGTAATTATTTAACTCTTAATCATTCTTAGCAGAGATTAGATTAATTCATATCATGATTTAAGGATCAAATGTATCGCAAAATCAAGAAATCGGGAAACACAATTACAAGATTATATGATCTTATTGAACCGCAAATCCCGATATCGCGACGTGATTAACTTAACTTTTAAACCCTTTTAATTGAGAATTAATTAATTTATGTTTTAATTAAGTCTTAAAGTATCGGGAAATCGGGGATCGAGGTTTCACAATTTGATTTTCATTAAAAATTTGTTGACGTCAAACCCCGAATCCTGGTTTCTTTAACATTTGACTGAAAAACTCGCAAATTTAAAATTATACTTATTTAAAATAATTTTTTTTTTGAAAAGTGTTGGAAAATTTATATATTTGTAAACCTTTATCTGTTCTTTATTCAAAAACACATAAAAAGGTATCGCGAATTTTAGAAATGATGAAACTTTTCTTTGAGGAAAGCCGAAAACTTAAGATTAAAAATCTAGACCTTAGGAACAAAAAATTTAAGATTTGTTTCAACATAGGCTCCAACTGGGGACCTCGTCTCCCTGCGGGACGAGGAGAACATGTAGACTCAGTGCCTTCATTGGGTAAATGGTGTCAAGGGTTTATCTCTGATAAACT
>JZKD02S1642420.1:58064-77137 GCA_000966675.3 Picea glauca
AAGTACCGATAGACTTTTTTGTGCCTATCTGATTTTCCCATAGAGCATATTTTAAATGTAAATGCCAAGATTTTTTATTTTCATTTAAGACTTTCTTGATTATACTGATCAAGCTCTTGTTAGAATATTCTGCCATAGTAAGTTGTAGAATGTCCCAACACAATATTATATTTCTGGAAAAAATTGACCATTGCCATAGACTTGAAAGCCTGCGCATTATCTGTGACTATCTTTCTAGGACAACCGAACCTAGACAAGATATTTTCTTCTAAAAAGTATATAACTACTGAATCAGTGGCCTTCCTTGTTGGGATAGCTTCCACCCATTTGGTGAAATAGTCAGTAGCGTTCAGAATCCATCTATGTTGGGCACTTGAATGAGGATTTATCTCACCTATGAAGTCAAGTCCCCATTGCTGAAAAGGAGCTTCTGTCTTGACTGGGACTAATGGCATTGTTGGTAGCTTATGTTTTCCTGTAAAAAATTGGCAAGGGATACAAGCTCGTACCTTAGCATTTACATGTAAGAAAATTTTAGGCCAGTAATAACCAGCCCTCAGGATTTTATATGTTGTATCTCTCCAAGCATGGTGCCCTCCACAGACTCCTTCATGAAACTGACTTATAACTTCCTTTGTTTCTGATTCGACCAGACAGACTAAAAGGAAGCCAAGCTGGTGTTTCTAGTATAATCGTTTCTCAGAAATACAGTATTTAACAACATCCATCTTTAGTGTTCTAGCTTTGGAAGGTGACAAATTATCTGGACATTTCAAAGTTAATAAGTATGTTACTATGTCCTTGTACCAATTTGATGACGCGAATTTATCCTCGATCTTGTTTTCGACTATTTGGTCATCAAGTTCATTCACATCTATCCATCCTTCTTCCTCCTGAGCACTGTTTATCCCAAGAGCCCTGAAATTGGATTTAGCTAGAAGTTTAGCTAAACCCTGTCCTTTTACCAATTTGGTTTGTTTAACCTCCAGGTCAAACTCTTGAATTTTTGCAAGCCATCTACCTCTTTTACCATCACTGTCTGCTTGAACCAAGATATCTTTTACAACACTAGTGGGTACATATGCAATGACTTTAGAATGTAACACATATGTTTTGAAAGATTTCAATGCTTTTACCATGGCATACACTTGCTTTTCCATTATATTGTATTTGAGTTCAGCATCTCAGAGACTCTTGCTAAGAAGGTTATAGGCTGCTCGAAACCTTCTTCATTCTTCTGAAGGAGTACAACAGCAAGTGTGTGTTCAGAGGCAAATGAAAAAATGAGAAAATATTTATGATAATCTGGGCTCGCTAGTACTGGTGCCTCACTTATAACTTTCTTAATGTGGGCAAAGGATGCCTTAGCTTTTGCTGTCCACTTTACTTCACTGTTTTTTCTGAGCATATCTGTAATCAATTTAACAATTTCAACGAAGTTAGGAATAAATCTTCTCAATAAATTTATTTTTCCTAAAAATGATTGAATTTATTTAACATTCCTAGGAATAGCTATTGTATCTATAGCCTCTACTCTTTTAGGATCAATCCTGATTCCATCTCAGGAAACTATATGACCCAACAACTTGCCTTCCTGCATAGCGAAATGAGACTTTTTAGGATTTAAGGATAGATCAAACCTGCGACATTTTTCAAATGTTTGTTTGAGATGAATCATATGGTCTTCATCTGATTTTGAAAAAATAGTAAGATCATCCAGATATATGACTACGAACTTGTCCCGTTCACTAACGAAAGCAATATCCATTGCGCGTTGAAAAGTAGCTCCTGCATTCATTAGTCCAAACGACATTTTATCATACATAAGCGTGCCCTAAGGAGTGGTAAATGCAGTTTTTTCCTTGTCAAGCTCACTGACGGCAATTTGATTATAACCTAAAAATCCGTCAATCATGGACATTCTATTAGCCCCTACTACTTTTTCAAGAACGTGGTCCATTTTAGGTAGAGGATAATTATCTTTAAGAGAAGATTTATTAAGATTCCTGAAATCCACACATAATCTGATTTCCCCATTTTTCTTTCTAACTGGGACCAGATTAGCTACCGAATCAAAATATCTTAGAGGAACAATAATCTTAGCGTCTAGAAGTTTTTTAACTTCTCGTTCAATAACAGGTAATAAAATGGGGTTAAATTGTCGGAGTTTTTGTTTGAAAGGTTTGACACCTGGTTTAAGTGGTATTTTATGTTCTATCACAAAAGTATCATATGTTTTCGAATCTTTGTATGACCATGCGAACACATCTTTATATTTTTTTAACAACTCTTTATATTTGTTTTTGTTTTCTATCAATAAATATTTAGATAACTTAACCATTTTTGGGTTATCTTCAGTTCCTATATTACAATCTTCAACCTCCTCTGGTTGAGGTTGCAGAGTAGTTTTAGAAGGAATGTCATATTTATTAAAAAGTCGTTCCAAAGGGATTAGACCTTTGGGGATTTGGTTGTTCTTGAGAACAAGCATCCGATGGTTAGAAATTTTATCATGAAATTCTTTTGAATCTTCCCCTTCTTGCATGATCCAAATATGATCATTTTGATTCTCCTGATCATTATATGTTTCTGCAAATTCATCTAATGATTCAAGACACTTTCTAATCTGCTCATCATCTTCGAAAACCTGCCAATGTTGTATATTATTAGGTATTGAAGGGTGATGTCTCATTTGTATATGATATTTTAAATTAAAAGTAGTCGGGGGTGTAAAAGTTGATGCATCTTTGGCTAAAGCATCAGCCTGTTGATTTTTGGATCTAGGGACAAAATGAAAATTCACAGAAGTAAATAAATTCTCAATTAAATCCCAGACACAATTTCTATAAGACCGTAATCTAGGATGCTTAGCTTGATATTGCCAATTTATTTGTTTTATAATTAATTCAGCATCACCAAAGACTTCAAGATTCTTAATTTTCATCCTTCTAGCAGCTTCTAATCCGAGTACTAAAGCTTCATATTCACATACATTATTTGTAAAATCTATATACCACTGGAGCCTATATGAAAAAGGAATAACAAATTGATCATTGGGAGTGATAAGAAGTGCTCCAGCCCCATCTCCATGATAAGAGGAAGCACCATAAAAAAACATTTTCCATATACCAGTCTTATATACATTATTCTCTATTTCTTTTTTTTCAATTTTTTCTTCTGTACATTTATCATCTACATATACTTCAAAATCATCATCTAACGATAATATACAGTTTCCTAAATCTTGGTCAGCAATATAAACTGGATGATTGTTAGGATTATTTGCGTCACTTACAGTAAATGCCAACCTAGTCTCCCTGTAAAGACGAGTGAATTGCCCTCCGAAAATAGGGATTGTAGCATATGTCATATCTAGCTGGAGGGATCCTCCAAGATTAGAACCCCATGATCTAGATAATAGCATTCCATATTTTGGGGGAATATCAACGACTACTACATCCATAAGGATACTTTTAGCAGGTATTTGGGCCAAACCTACTACTAGGTATTTAATCATTCCTATGCATTTAACTTTCCTTGAATCGAAAGAATATAGATCACCATAGGGTCTTGTGATTTCGAGACCAAGTTTTTCCATTATTGCCTTTGGCATAACATTATGGGAAGCTCCAGAATCCAACATACAATTATGTAAAAGATGGTCGAAAAGGGTTAGTGTAATATAAAAAGGAGCCAATGTATATCTTGCACCTTCGACGTGAGGACCAAAAACTAGGATAGGCTTGTCATCTTCTAAGTTAATAGCGTTGGCCTGACTTTCATCTTCAGAAAAATTAATCATTTTAGCTATTTGTTTTCAGTATACTGGATTTTTAGCTAATTCGACAAGGGGCATAGGAATTTTGATTTTACTTATTTCATTTTCCAAGTTAAAGTTTCCTATAGCCTTGTCATTTTCAATGTTTGGGGTTTCCATACCTTTTTTCTCGGTTTTACGTTGAGATGTAATCTTATTTTCTTTTATCGGAGCTTGTGTATTTACAGGGGGTGTTCCTACTAGTTCTAACTGTACAGGGTGGGTATCAGTTGTATTTCTTTTTGCAGACTGTTTATCTGCAACTTTTGGATTTACCTCATCGGTATCATTTCTTACCAAACCTTTTTTTGTTGCAACATTTGAGAGATTTTTATTTCTTGGTCTTAGATTATATTTTCCCTATAATTCAACAATAATATCATCTACAATATTTTGATATGTACAATCATTTGTGACATTATTGTTAACTTTATCTTCTGATTTACTTTCTTTAATCAAAGACGCTTCATAATCCTGTCTAGATAAGTAAGGGGATTTATTATCATCACCAAGATTACTAATATCTTCGTCTAATTCTTCAAATTATCCCAAATCTTCTTCTCCAATATAATTTTCACTTTTAAAGGGTGTTTGAATTTTTTGATATTCATTTTTCATCATCTTATGCGGTCCCTGAGGTTCAGGATTTTTTCAGAAATCCTTTCTGGGAAAATTATCTCTTTTAGATTTTTCTAGTTTCATTTTCGAGATCTTGTTTGAAATTTCTCGAATGACCCTAGCCATCTCTTCTATTCTGTCTCTTGAAGATTTTCCTAACCCTGAAGGTCCACCTTGTTCTTTAAATTTTTTATTTTCTTTATTTCCAGTGTCGGTCTTTGCTTTAAGCTTCCCTGATGCCATCATATTGGATTCGATTTCAACTGCATCATCCTGCATTTTAGAGAGATCTAATGATCTCCTTTCTCTCAATAGTAAAGCAAAGTCAGGATCAAAAGCACCAGCAAAAGTCACTTTTGTTGCAGGTTGTGAAGGTTTAACTTCAGCTGGAATTTTATTGTACAATTTATTAAACCTCTATATGAATTCTAGAACCGACTCAGAGTTTTTCTTTCTGAGGGATCCAAATTTGGTTAAATAGTAGAGGTGATCCTTCCTCTCACCCCATTGTCTGATGAATGCACTATCAAGCTCTTCATAGGATCTCAATGATCCAGCTAGTAAGGATCGAAACCAAGTCCTCACCCGTCCCTCAAAAGTTTGAACAAGTAATCTAGAATAAACATCTTCATGTTCTATTCCGAGTATATCTGCAAATTGATCTAAAAAGTTTATATGTTCTTGTGCAGTCAAATCACCCTCCCCTATAAATTTTGGGAGGCTCTTCATATAGTTCTCAGGGAGATCATGAAGGGGAACAAAAAGAATGAGGGGAGCATATCTAGCATACACTTTGGAAAAAATCCCAGGAAGTGGTACTTGACCACCTCCAGGAGCACCACCTCCAGCTCCAGCACCTCCTTGTGCCACCATGCTTAGATTTGGGACTGAAGTTTGGACAGTGTGTGGAGAAGATTCTTGGAAAAATGGAGACAAAAATTCGGGAAATGAGAAAGTATCAAAAGAGGGAGGAAGTGAAAGTGATCTTTCAAAAGTCTTCGATGAGTTTGATTGTGTAAAGTTAGGCTGATCTGTAGAATAAGTTGATAAAAGGATTTGTTTAATTAATTTTTCATGATTTTAATTTTTTTTCCGGATTAAAGACTGGCGAGGTCTGTTTACTATTCAGGTTTTTTCTGGTGTTCTTACGGCTACTAGCCAGTTTATTTAGTGTGGAGTCACCAAGTGAAAAATAATTTAGCCTTAGAAAGTTTTATGTTCTTGTTCACTATCAACAACAGAAAATGTCAATGTCATTCTTCCCAGGGAAATAATTCATTTCTTCGTTCCCCGGCAACGGTGCCAAAAATATGTTGTTCCTGAGTTTATGTTTTAAGGCTATAAAAAATACCATCAAGGCATCCGTAAATGATTTTAATGAAAATATTTGGAAATAAGGAATCAAAGAAAGATCAGAGCAGATTCAGTTTCTCAACTGTCTCTATCTTTCTTCTTGTTGCTCTTGGATGCTAATGTCTCTCTCAATAGCATCCCATGATCATTCTAACTCAGCCCTATTGGTCGTTGTTTGTAAAATAGTATTAAATAAACTTAGGGCAATGCTGGTTTGATCCTGAAGGCCTGGTTCTACGTTAGGTTGTCTGCTACTAGGGACAGTCATGGATGAAAAAAATTAAAAAATTTATAAATGGGTTTTTTATCAATTGGTTACTTCAGATTTCCAAAGATTATATTAAAGAAGACAATTTTAAAATCAAAAAATAGTAATGTAAAAACACATTCAAGGTCGTTTCCTGGTTTTGTAACAATTTTGAAATTGTAAACAATGAAACACAATACAGAGAAATATAAGGCTTTTATCAAGAAATAATCTTATATTTCTATTGACGATGATAAAGAAAAACAAGGTTTCTAACAGAGTTAAATATTAAGGAACAGAAGGTTTTACAGGTCTTAAAATTACTAAAGCAATTTCAGAGGAAAGACTGTAAAACGTTCAACATCCAAACCAATCTGAAAAAATAAACAACAATGTATATAAATTCAAATCGATTACTTGTTAGAAAAACATTTAAAAGGAAAATTTAACACAACATGATAAACAGGGGAAGACACATAGCTACAAAATTGCAGGATCCAGAATCTCGTTTGCGATTTATATTCCGATGAACTTCAAAACTAAAATTACAAAAATGGCTATCTCCAAAATTTTTGAAGCCCTTTCTCAGCCTTTTGAAACTATATTTATACATTTCTATCAAAGTTTCTCGTTGGTAACTAACCAACTCCCTAATATTACAGTTACATAAAATAATGTCAACCGTTTACAATTTCTTTCAAAATTCTAATAAATAAAAACATTTAAAAAAGTTTTAAATTTGCGTTGACGAACTTTCTTTCTCTGCTTCAACACATTGAACACATTTTCCCAAAAATTTTACTAAGATCTTGGGAGCCTCGGGTATCTCATTTTCTTCAAAAGAGAAAAATATTCTCTGTAAATCTGGCAACCGACTTTCTATCATTTTCTTTGTGAATTTAACATTTTTCAACCTTAAACTTGAAGTTACCATCCACTTATTGATTTCTGTAATGTTGACCAATTTAATATTTGAAATTTCTGCTTTCTTTTCTTTGAGCTCCTCTCTCGACTTCAGTTGATGCCTGGCAATGTTGACTTCACCTAATAACCCAGAACAACCATCTGTCCCGATATTTAATGAGTCTTTTTCAAAGAGATTGAAGATTCCTTGATAGTCTTCGTTAACTTCTTTTGTGATTCTTTTATATTCAACCAATTTTGATTCCCAGACTTTTATCATTATATCTCCTTTTACCTATTCAGAAATAGATAATTTCTGATTTTTTCTAATTTCTTATTTTAATGAGGAAGCCACTGCTTTTTGAAAAGTAGTCCTTGCTGCTTTCACTTCTCTTTCTTTCTGGAACACCTTTTCCATGGACCTATTTGATTCCTGAAAATAGTTCTGGATTATTTCCAGATTACAGAATACTTTATGTTGTTCTTCTTCTATTCTTATATATATCTCTGATGCCTGTGTCTTGAAATTTTCAATTTCAATTCCTTAGTTAGCAATAGAAATAATATTGTCTTCCAAAAATTTATTTTTTTCTCCCAGCTTTTGAACCTGTTCTTGAGTGACCTGTATCATGTGTTCTGCCTCATCCAAGTTTTTATTCAACTTTTGTATTTCTTTCATATCTTTGAGTCTAGCTTGTTCTAGACCCTTCTGTATTCCCTAGCCAATATTTCTTTCATTTTCCTTTAATCTGTCTTGCAACTGAATTATTTCTTGATCCTTCTGTTCAATCATAGTTGTTAGGTTTCCCATAGAATATATATTAGATGATGCTATAGCACCCATTGTTCCTGCTAATTCTATAGCGAACTCTCCATCCTTGATATTCTTCCCATCAATGATAACGTTATGCCTTTTGATCGTTCCTTCTCCTCTCAAATGGATTTCTTGTTTCAAGACTGCTCTTCATTTTTTGCTGAAAAAATAATCAGATGGGGGGATTTCATCTCTTGAAATCGTCTCCAGATCACTGACGTGTAGAACTCCTTCATGAGGGGTTCCGAAAGTTGACTATAATGGAGTCAAAGTTGTGATAGGACTGCCAAGTTCTTTTGAAGCAGTTCCTCCAATATTTTCTGGAATATCATCAAGAATTATTGGACTTGTTTCTAGTCCTTTTCCTTTATCTATCCCTGGTTCTTTTATCTGAGAACCCTCTGTGTTTTGAGAAGGTATTTCAGAATCCTTCAACTTATCTTTGTCATTAGATTTATCCTGAGTATCAGTTTCAAACCCTGGAGGGGTTTCTTCCTGTTCTGGCAATGAAGTTGATATTTCACCTTGTAAAATCTTCGGCAGGTAGCTTTGCCTATGTCTTTGAAAATATGTAAACCTAGCCTGTGAGTCAGGTGGCAAGGCCTGTACTCTGTTATGCACTTCCTCATAAGATTTAACGTCTTTGAAAATATCATCATAAACAGAAACTTCATGTCCATAAGCTTTTAAATTACAATGTATATAATGCTGACTAATTATTTGGTAAGGGTCATGTTTTCTGTGCTTGATGTCTACTAATTTCACTTCCTCCAATGACTCAGCCTCTGCCTTAGAATGTCCTAAGTTTAATAAAGTAAATTTCCTGATATGAACATGAAAAGATGGCCATGCTTTTTTCTGAAGGGCTTTTAAGTCTAACCCAATACCACCCTTGGCTAACTGATAAGCCACTTCTCTGCATACCAATATGTCTGGTAAAAACTTTGGGAGTATGTGAGGAGGAATAGAACAACCATAAACCCTAACATAGGAAAAAATTTCCTCAATAAACCAGTCGGCAACTGATTTGAGGCTTTCTATGACTGCGTCAGAAATAAGAGGGGGTTCGCATCCAAAGAATATTTTGTGCAGAGGGATAATTAAATAATGAAAAACATCATAAAAAACATCTTTTGCATTTTCCTCCCAGAGAGTTGAGTGGTATTTATGGACAGGGTCTGGGCAGGAAACATTCCAACTCCAATTCATTAATGGAAAAGGAGTCATAAAACAAATGGCATCCATAATATATGCAGGCATATAAAAAGATATTGGCTGTCCCTTCGACCTGGCTGATTTATAATTTACAACCTCTTGTGTGAGGTTATCTGACAAAATTTTATGCCAGTTAAAACTACACCCTTCTAAAACTTCCTCTAGGAAGGGTGTCCAGTCTGCATGAAAGTGACAGGAATCTTTTCTCCCAAAAAGTCTGCATAACATCATGGCTGTGTAAACCATATATTCGTTTAAAGAGGCTTTGGAATAAATCCCATGAGCATCGGCCCTAAACTTTGCTTTGGACCTTTCCCATCCTCTAATCATGTCGGCATAAGTCTGTTCTCCTTCAACACATTCCTTTCTTTAAAACTCAACTACAAATTCAACATTAAAAGTGTGTCTATAATTCAACGAGAGTTTATACATTACTTGAATGTGCTCAGGCCTGAATGAGCCAACGACAACTCCTTGCACATTTAGAATGCTTCTTGTCGGGATGTCCACCCTATTTAGAGCCTAGCAGATCATATCGGTATATGTTACCAACCTCAGACGTGCAACAACCTTATGAAGCTCAGATTCAACAATGTCTCGGAGATAATTTTCTGAATCAGGGTCTGCATATTTAAACTCATCCTCCAGCTTTTCAGAAATTCCAGTCCACGATTTGACAGAGTGTACTCCGGATGCAGTAGTATCGAAGATAATATCACCTTCTGGTTGGTCTTCATTTTTCTTCGGTGCTTTTTTGGGTGCCATAGCTCTGCATTTAACTTGAAAACCTGTCACAGAGAGTGGATGAAAAACTTAGCTTTGAAAAGAAAATACAAACGTTCAATCTTTTAATTTGAATATATCTTACGTATAGTGAGAATCGTACATCTGTCACAAAATAAAAGCTCGTAATGAAGAGAATATTTTCGGAGATATGCATTCAATGTACGTACTTAGGATTTCTCACCATTTTCAAATATAAAGAGAAACATACTAAATCAGAACACGAAGCATTAATGAACATTCAAAGAAAAATTAATTTTAAAACTATTTAGAAAGTGGATTTATTAGTGTTAATTTTGAGTTAAATCTGAAAACATGGTTTTCGGGGTTTCATCAGTCTTGATGTCAAAAAATATGTCATCGAAGAAACCCGATTGCCGAAATTTCTATGTATTAATTAAAATTAAAACGTTTTGGGATTTCGTTAATCAAAAAATTGGAAATCAGGATTTCGGGAAATCTGATGACATGAGTCATGCTCTCATGGAATCACGAATCCCGAAATGTCGAAATGGCGATGACCCGTTTCTTTAAAAAATGATTTAACTTGTCTTAATCAACTCAGTAATCAATATTAAGGCCAAAACATATATAGTTTTATTTCAAATGTGAATTATGAGTCGGGATTTTGGTGATCGGGATTTCAGGAAATAGGATGACAAGAAGCACGCTTCTCATAGAACCACGAATCCCGAAATCGTGATGTAATTATTTAACTCTTAATCATTCTTAGTAGAGATTAGATTAATTCATATCATTATTTAAGGATCAAATGTATCGCAAAATCGGGAAATCGAGAAAGACAATGACAAGATTATATGATCTTATTGAACCGCGAATCCCGATATCGCGACATGATTAACTTAACTTTTAAACCCTTTTAATTGAGAATTAATTAATTTATGTTTTAATTAAGTCTTAAAGTATCGGGAAATTGGGGATTGGGGTTTCACAATTTGATTTGCATTAAAAAAAAAATTATGTCAAACCCCGAATCCCGATTTCTTTAACATTTGACTGAAAAGCTCGCAAATTTAAAATTATACTTCTTTTAAATATTTTTTTTTTTTGAAAAGTGTTGGTAAATTTATATATTTGTAAACCTTTATCTGTTCTTTATTTAAAAACACATAAAAAGGTATCGCAAATTTCATAAATGATGAAACTTTTCTTTGAGGAAAGCCAAAAACTTAAGATTAAAAATCTAGACCTTAGGAACGAAAAATTTAAGCTTTGTTTCAACAGGACCATTAAAAATCCAAGAGAGAATTGGAATTGTTTCCTATCGTCTCATACTACCACCCCACTTGCATAAAACTCATATTGTTTTTCATGTATCTATTCTACGCCATTATGTTGTTGACGAATCTCATAAACTGAATTGGAAGTAATTGTAGGTATCAGCCGCGAGAACCCTCATGGTCGAACCGTTACGCATATTGGACCGTAGGGTCCGACAGCTCAGGAATTGTTTGGTAGACCAAGTTAAGGTCCAATGGGACAAGTATAGCCCAGGATATGCTACTTGGGAGGATGCAAATACCTTACGATGAGATCATCCCTCACTTTTTTGAACACCTAGGGAATATGTTTCCCAAAGGTTGGGTGTATGTAATGCCACCTTTTGACTTAGATAGCTAGAATTACTTAAGGCCTAATCACCTTTTTATTTTCTATTAACGATGAAACTATTAATGATACACTTGAAATTTTAACACATATGAACCTATGTAAATGTCAATTCTATGAATGCTTAATGTTATATCATGCAATACCTACTAATATAAGGCCACCCCCAAGATCTGCCCACTTGCATTACCCAGATGCCTTCGATCCTGAGATGACATTTCAATTAAGAGAAAGGAATGTTACAAGCCTTGAAGAAATGCAGAGCATTGCAGTTGATGTGGAGACCAACTTGCTGATCAAGAGGTTACAGTTAAAGAACAAAGAAATGGAGCAGCTGAAATCATCAGAAGCTAAATTGGAGATTTTGGCCAGTACCATGGAAAAGATGATGCATAAGATTAACATAAAAGATGAGCTTCTTGTCCAAAGACATCATGTTCCAGTGATTGCAGAGAAAGACACGGTCCCAGTCCCCAAACATTTTTCTGCTCATCCTGGATACCATGGTTTGAATGATGATTCATTCATGTATTCAATTCAAGGCACAGTCAAAGATGAATCTCCATCTCAACTTGTAGAGGAACAACCAGCTGATATGATGTGAATATTTGATGACATTCCTTACTTGGATTCTCCACCCAAGTGGGATCAGTATGATGATGATCAGGAAAATGAAATATAGGTTGTTTGTTCAGAGAAACCAACATCATGTCATGGGAAGGAAGGAGATCGTTTACAGTTCATATGTGACAATCAGCTCGTATACAACAGCCATGACAGTGAGGAGGAAGATACAAAAAATCTCAGAGATATGGAGGCTGTCCTAAACCCAGAATCGCAGCAATTTCCCTACTTCGATTTTCAAATTTTAGATCAAAGCTTAAAGCCTGAGACAAACTGTGAGTTAATCCAAAATAACTCTGTACCATTGTGCTTTAATTCATTTCGAATGTTGAAGGAGACTCTTGGACAAGTGTTGAAGGATAAATACATAAAAGGTCAGGAAATTTCAGTTGAATCAACGCAGCAGTCATGTCAATCTTTTCAGGATCCCATAGTTGATCGGTTGGATGGCCTGTGTGGCCAAAGTCTTCCTTCATCATCCAGATGTGGGATAAAACATTGTTATGAGATTGACATGATCAGGCAGTCATCTTCTTTGTCATTTGCAGCAGAGACATTGTTTCACAAACCATCAGAGCATCCACAGTCATATGAGGAAGTTTTGAAAGACATAGAATACATAGGTGAAAAATCGATTCTTGACGCTGAGTTGTTTGAAGTTGAAAATCAAAAGATGGGCCAAACCTATATTGATCCTGTAAATACATATATGGAGAAATTTTTTAATACAGGATATTTTTCCATTGCCAGTGTTTTTCCTATTGTTTGCGTTTATCAAAGTTTATGTAACGAAAAGCAGGTTGGAAATTACTCTCAAGCACGAGTAATGGACTTATTTCTGGGTTTCATCACAGACAGTGAAAGAACAGAGCCACTAAATCAACTGTTGGATTGGCTCCATTGGCATTTTTCCATTACCTAGCTGAGCAATGATTGCAGTAGGGTAGGTAGGAGAATGTGAATAAGCTTAGCATCCTGAGCATCTCTTTTTTAGCAGTATTCATTTTGTTTGGTTTCAGTTGCAAGATCAAAACATGTACAAGTTGTAGAATAAGTTTTTGGGATCGGCCCAATGGATAAAGCTCTGGTCTGCATGTTCAATAGTCTGTGGTTCTTGACACCTCCTGAAAGAAGCTTCCATCCCTAGGTGGATCCTATGTTGAGGTCCTATAATTATAGGTGAATCGATTCTTCGACTGTTGATTTGGCATTTCTCTCATGATGATGAAGTCCTGGCTCAGGTGATTTCACTTCCTCCCTCCATTCTTGTCGCTCAATTCCCCATCACCCTGTTGCATCCATCATACTCCACTCACCCATCCCCCTCACGTCACCCTCCACTCACCGTACCACCCAAAATCCCACCCACATTTGACAATGCGCCCCCCATCCACCATACCACAAATTAAATCAACGCACCAAAATAATTCTGGAGCCCCCCTCACCTTCCAGAATTTAACGAGGGGGGGGGGCCTGGAATTGAAATAACCCTCGTGCTCATCTGAACGGCCCCTGGGTGGCCATCTAAATCAATGGCCTATATTGAATTCTAGACCCCCCCCGGGCATTCTACATTTAACGAGGGGGGGGGGGGGTTCCGGAATACCGCTTACCATGCAAAAAACCACTTTCCTAAAAAAATTACCATTTTTGCCTGTTTTACCACGTCCTCTTCCAGATCTATTTTTGGGCAAATGGAGATGGATTTTAAAAATCCGAGAGAGGTTTTTTCTCAGAACGGTCTGAGGAACAAAAAAATCTTTCACTTTTTGCAACAGAGCTACTATTAGGGAGAATCGAAGACATCTTCGAGGCCTATTTTTCTAGATTTTTAATTTTCTGTTTCAGTCCCGATCTTCCAAGAGCTATTACATCCATCTGGGGACGAATTTGGCGAAACCGAAGGCGTTTTTTGTCCAGAACATGCCCATATACAATAAACTCCTTCATTTTTCTCCCAGGTGTCAACGTTCAATAGAAAAACACGTCTGTTCGGACCCCTGTTTCACAGAAAACTGGTCCATTTTTCATGGCAGAAAAATCCAAATTTTGTGGGAGTGGAAGCTATTTTTGGCCAAGGTGGTTAAACCGACTTTCGAAACTAATGGGGATGGTCTATCCTATTTATCCAGATGATTTTAATGTAAAAGGGTTCGACCTGTGAGGTTCCTGGACTGGACTGTGGGTTATGTATGACTAGAAGACTTTTTTATTCTCTGTAATTTTGAGATGAGCAATCAACAATGAACATGTTTTATTTCACAAGATTCTTGTGTGGATGTATTGGTGGTGTTTTCCTCTGTTAAAATGTTTTCCTGTTATCTTTTAATTTTTTTTCAGCTCTTATTATCAGAAGGAATGTTATAGAGGTAGAATTTATCAGCAGATACTCTGTCGCTCAGCTTGTGATAATCTTTATGTTACTCATCTAAAGAGACCAACTTAGGAACTCTTAGCTGCTCCCTTGCCTGGCTTTTTCCTCCACTTTTTCTTCCTCAAATCAACATCACTAAAACTCAATTCGATACAAGATGTTCACTACCTTTCCCTGTGTAAAAGAACTTTGTCCAGACCTGAGATGTGAATCACTTTTTAATCGCAGACCCCATTTTTCCAATGGCCCTCCTTGCTGTTCCAAATCAATCATTTAAAAGACCTAACCCATGTTCTTCATAACTAGCCTAATACCTCTTCAAACAAATCTATATCAGACAGAGAGATCCCTCTCTGAGTCTTGGAGGGCTAGATCCAAGACTCAAAGTGGTTTTTATGTTGCCTTTGTGACTGCCTTACAGCCTTGGGCAAATTACAGAGTGCTAACAAAACCTATGATCTCATAGGAAACAGACAGTCAGCTAAAGGAGAGTGATCAATGAAGTTGTCATCATCCAATTCATGGATCTTTTGAGTAAGGGTTAGATGAAGGGGACTTAACAAAGCTGTCGCATTCGCATCTACGATTGTAAGTACTGCTGTCATTATTCTCATTAATATGACACGCTTGGCCTATTTCTTTCTAGTTCATGTCTGATTTTACATGAACTTATCATTGATAGATAGATCTATTTTCAAGCTAATATCAATAGAGTAGGAAGTGGTCGTACTTTGTTTGTCTATAGGACTCATCGAGGAGCGAAGGTTTGGAGCTCGACTCAGAGTGTGCAGGGAAAAACGTCGATAAAAAGGTACCTCTCTTCTCCTTCCTTCTCATGTATTAGTTTGTATAGATTTGAAAGGAAGTCAGTGTCCACGTTAAGCACTTTCTGTCTTAGAGTAGGGTCTACCTCTTTAAGGCAATCTACCTATCTGCAGGGAGATTTTCCTACAACATTCCCGAAGAGAGGAACTGTTAGTTTATTTAAGTTACAGTATGAACCAAAAACAAAAATGTTTATTTTTTAATTTTAGATGTCAACTATTTTGAATTTTTCAAACCCTTAATTAATCAATAGGACTAATGTATTATTAGATCAAGATTAGAATCGGATTATGTCAATTTGAGTTGTGACATTTGGCTTCCTAACTCTTTTACTATTTTTTTTTTGTTTTTTTACTCCATTAATTATTCCATGTTGCGACTTGTCCAACAATAGATTTCTGAGAGCATAATTCTCAGTAAGATTTGGTTGACATATTGTTCTCTACAGTTCTGGATAATTAGGTAGTGGGAATTAGCATACCATTTGTAAATTTGATTATAATAAGTTTGAACTAAAGTCTTCCCAAACCCTTCTTCTGTAACAATTTTACTCCTTGACGTTGACAGAAACCTCAGGGTCATATATGGTTACTTGTATAGAAGGAAAATGGTTCATTATCCACCTAGTTAGATCCTCAACTTCATCAAAGCTAATGGTTGGGTTAGACTATGGTAGAGAACATTGACTCGGGTTTCGTTGAGCGGAGGTCTAGGACAATATGATTGGCCCAGATTGTCACCTCGCTTGACTAGGTGTTATTTATCGGTGATTGGTTATTTAAATGTATTCTAGAGATACTCACTACATAATAAATTGAGGTGATACGTTTTGTAAACTAACCTGTAAATAATTAATTATTACTCGTCTTGTTTATGAAATATAAAAATGATTACGCTTACCACTTTCTAGTGTTGTATTTACTTTGGTGGATAGACAAAGAACACAACTTTTTGTTACACCTAAGGCTTAGTCCAAACCTTAAATGATGTTTTAAAATCTAAGTTAACTCCTTAAGCACTTTTAGCATTACACGCCAGTGCAACTTAGGCATGTTCTAAATGAAGTTTAATCTATGACTGAATTAATAAATAACTCTTTACTATTGTTAAATTGATAGTTCAATATATTATTACGGTGAGATAAAGAAGTAGGAAAAGTTCCCTTTCACTCCAGATCCTCGTATTTTAAAATCACTCACAGAAAGTCTGACGCGGGATTTGATATCCTTAAACAATGCCACGACTACGTTGTTATGAGATTTAGATATCATCTTAAAGTAATAATGTTGTATTTTACTACTAATTTGAAAAATTAAAAGTAATTCTGTAACAATCCGTCAGTCCATATTTTTCAAAGTAAAGTTATGTCGATGTCCTGTGACCTCTAGTATTTTGTAAATTTGATACTCAACAAACATTACAATAAGTGTAATTTGTTTTATCTTACCAGTAGTCAATTGGGTATTATGAATTTGTGTTTTATACACCTAAATTTTTAATTTCAATAATGATCTCATCAATATTCTAGACAGTACGGTAACCAAGTAGTCAGAGTTATAATTAATAAGTAATCCTTTACAAAGCTCTCGACTACAGGCTGGACGAAGGAGCCACGCTTGCTTGTTTCGACGGGGCGGCTCTCTCTAATGGTCTCTGCTGTGGGGCAGGCGACACCTTCAAAATCCATTCCTCCAGAATTACAAAATGGTTTTTTAATTGCGGAGCGGGTACAAACACTAAAGCAGAGCTTTTGGGTTTGTGGGCCACGCTCTATCTTGCATCTCGCTGGTCTTTAAATCACTTACATATCCTAGGAGACTCCAGCGTTATTGTAAACTGGATCAACCACAACAGTAATCTGAGATCTATTCACATTGAAGGCTGGAAAAAACAAACCAGAGAGCTCTTCAACTCCTTCACCGATATAAAAATTCAACACATATCCAGGGCACACAACACCGAAGCCGATGCTCTTTCCAAGAGGGCTCTTGGAGTCAACATGGGCAAGCTCTCGGTCTTGCATTGTGAAAATGGGAAAGAGAGTTTTATTTCCACCATCATCATTTTCTGATTGCTACTGGAACTACTTTTTTGCTCTGTTAATGAATTTACTTTTTCTGTCAGTTACAGCTAGGGGAGTCGTCTTGTTACTGCGGTGACTTAGCTTGCTTCTTCCGAGCTCTTCTGGATTTAGAGAAATTCTTTATCTCTATTTTGAACTCTGCCGAGAGACTCTTGACTCGCTTATTGCATTTGTAAAAATTTTTATACTCTATATAAAAATGAGAAAAACTTCTTCGTGGAAAAAAAAGTAATGATGACTATTTAAATGACAACAACAGTTGTAACGATACATTTCTTTTGAAGGATCGAGGAATCTACTTCCATGATGGAGTTGTACCTCTTACTCGTTTAAGAATTATCATGGAATAGAATTTAGTGATCTATATTTGATTTATTGCAACGTCAACAAGCAAACTTGAGATCACAAAAAGTTGTTTGCGACTTCAACAGAAAACTTAAGCGCTAGTGAGAAGCCTTGGGATAACTTAAGATATTTAGTTACTTACAACAAGAATTAAAACATCCTTATCAGTCTCGATGATGTGTCTACCCAAGTTGAGCTCCTATCACCAATTTCAACAAGATCTGACTTGGAAACCTATGTTTACCTCGGTTTAATGATATCAACATAGTGTGCATGTTATCAATGTCAATATGTTGGAATTTGTTTTTAAAAATCAACTTGAAGGAGTGAGATCTGATAGTTACATTCGAAGTGATAACTTAACATAGTGTTTAATGTTAGTAATTTTTATCTTAACAAATTATAATTCTTCACCTTTGGTTATTTAATAACCTTACTCATAACTATTATGGTTGTGGTTTATTAGTTTCAAATTTATTGTTTAGAATAGCTATTTACTCATAACTATTATGGTTGTGGTTTATTAGTTTCAAATTTATTGTTTAGAATAGCTATTGATGAGGATACATTACAGCTAATTAATATGGTTAGATGTTAATAGTTATTACAACTAACCTTATTGTTAATATTTAATAGTTTACATATTAATAGTTTAACATTTATAACTTACTATTAAAAATTGAATACAATTAGAAGATTAAATACTAAGCTTACATAATATTAATAATCTTATGAATGGCCTAAAGATTTTATATTTGTATATAATATTTTAATTAATGATTTTATCTCCTCGATTGTTTCATCATTTGTAGAGTTGTAAATTTTATCTTGCGCACTCTATACTTTAAGTATTATCCAAATTGAACAACCTCAAAGATTGTAAATAAGATGATATTACTAGTGTTCTAATTGTAATTCTAGATAAATCCTTAATGAATATGTTCCTTGACGAATATATGTAGTTGTATAATGATAGTTGTATATTTTTCTTGTCGTAAAACCAAGCTTAGTTGCGCAAGTTGATAAGATATTGTTTTAAAAATAAAAATTAAATACACTACTTCCTTGTAATCACTTACTTATGGTTTGTGTATGAGGAGAGTATTACATATGGTATCATAGTGGGTTCAACTCTGTGACAATGGACCCGTTATGCCTTCCACTTTTTTGTTTTATAGTTAAGGGTGTATCGTTAATACAAATTTGGATTTGTTCATGACAAGTATCATGGTCAGAGGATGCATGATGAGTAGATGGTGTGGTGTGGAGGGCATAGGAATGCTTCCTCCGAGAGAATTCACACAGGAGGGATCAGCTCCACTTTAAGAGGAGCACACTACTGAGCAAGAGTAGGTTGTTGTGGGAGATGTGGTAGGTATGATGAGATCCTTCCAGAGGATGTCAGAGGTGATAATCAAATTCCTGGATCGAAATGAGGGAAGA